>JZKD02S0785690.1:59667-74313 GCA_000966675.3 Picea glauca | reverse complement strand
TTTTAAACAAAAAGAATGGTCACTTCTTCATCCAACAACCACCAATATTTGTGGAAATTTTTGGAAAACCATAGTCGTCACATTTTGAAAACTTGCAAAGATTTCAAGAGGAACCATGAACAATATAGATATTGATTATCCAAGAAGTTGAGCGAGTGTACTTCAATATGTCTTTGAAATATTATAGAGTTTAAAGGAACTCTTGATTTCTGTAACAACCCCTTCAATATGACTACAAGCGAAGAAGAAGTGCAATTTTTTTTATTTTATTTTTTTTAGGAAAGAAGGCAACGATGACAATAGTTTAACCACACCACTGATGACAAACACAAGAACGCAGTCTAGGAAACATGCAACTATGACTCCACGCACTGGTGCAAGAGAAACTGGGCGAAATGTGCGTAGAGAAACAAAGGAGACAACTACCTGTCAGACACAACATGACCATGCCTACGATCTAAGGGAAAACTTCCCCCTCCTGACACCATGTCCTTGATGAAAAAATACTAGATCCTCAAGGCACGCAAACCAAATGCATGAAGGAGTTCAATCCATGTGCCAAAAGCGAACTTTCAACACTCAACAACACTCACACGGAAGGCACCAACTACTGCCAATTTATCATTCGTCACTATCCAATAGGGCACACCATGATCCCTTCATCAGGAGTCATGTCATCCCTAGGTGATATATCCATCAATAAACTTGGTGCAACACATCCTATCTGGACCAAGGACTCTAGATATTCTGACACGCTAGGAGCCGAAAACTGACAAGGAGGCTACACACATACCCCAAGAAATGGGTCGAAAAGATGCAAGGTGACGTCAATCAAGGAAAGGTGTGAGCTAATACATGACTTCATCAACGAACCAACCATTAATCAAGTCTCATTGGTCAATATTTACCATCTAAATTATCATTAATTACAAATCTAACTTGTCCAGTCTAAATGACAATTTAGACAATGGTTTACAACCTAACTAAACATTAAATACAAATCTAATTTAGTGATTCTAAATTACATATTAGAAAAAAACAACAATCAAATTAACATTAATTACAGATCTAAATCAGAAAGTCTAAATTAGAATTAGTCGATAAATTGCCAATCTAATTTCATCCATACTAGAACTATAAACTATAATTACAATCTAATTGGCAAGTCTGGTGTAACCAATATTAAAACTAAATGACAAGTCTGGTCTAAATTAAGTTAAAGGTTGTTTATTCAAATAAAGGTTGTCCAATCAAATTAAAGGTTGTTCTAAACAAAGGTTGTTAAAGGAAGAAGCCATCTATTAAAAGGATAATTAAATTTGTTGTGTAAAAAAGGTCATCCCTTTACACATGTCAACTAATAAGTTTCTATTAAAAGTGCATGTAGTCAGCTGTAAATTGGTACACGCACTTGCCATAATATTGAAATTGTCGAGAATTGAACGCCATCATTAAATGAAAACGTAGGTAATAATGAAAACAAATTATGATAATAATGAAAATGCAGGTAATAATTAAAACGAATTACAATAATAATGAAAATGAATTACAGGAATAATGAAAACACAGGGAACAAAGAGAAAATAAATGAATTAAATGAAACACGGGTATTAAATGGGAAAATAAACAAATTAAATGAAAACGTAGGTAAGAAATGAAAACGCAAGTAAAAAACAAATTACAATAAAATTGCAATCTTCAGAATGGGAAAAATCGCCATGCAACAAGGGTAACAATTTGCAGTTTCTAAAAGGAAAAATCGCCAGGAAAATAAATGGGCAAATCGCAGTCACCTACTTCTCTTTCATAGATAGCACCAAAAGAGAAAAAAAAATGCCATACGAATATACAGACACATCATCGCTGCCAGAGGAAAATAAGGAGGGGGATTCCACAGGGTAACTCGCCCTCAGAATGCATTAATCACAGAGTACAGTCTCCATCAAACCGTAATTTTCCGAGAGGGAAAAATACATTGCCTAACAAGTCTGTTTTTAAATGGCCTCTAGTGGAATCTTTAGAAACCAAGGCTCTTTGGTCAAGTGCATAGATAGTGAAGATATGGAGGAAAAGAATATAACAATGACTAGAGAAGTCAGATCGAATTCATAATGAAAAAAAAAAACTATCGATGAAGGAGAATATCACCCTCCTGACAGAGTATACAAATGTGGTTGAGTACTGTGCGCATCTGAGAATCTTCACAAGACCAGAGGATATCTGCGTGCTTTTCACATCTCCAGGATCCAAATGTAATTTCCATGAGGCCCATAAGTCATATCGATGGAATATAAGGCAAAGTTCCAACGCCCTTCAAAAAATTCAGATCTCAACTAATATAGTTCTAAACAATATATCAAAAATAATATAATCTAAAATGGATCTAAAATGAAATTACACATCACTAATCAGAAATGAATTTATACATTCCGAGTCTGAAACGAAGTTCCAATGCCCATCGCACTTTCAAACTCAGGTCAACTAATATTGAGTTTTCTAATTTTAACACAAAAAAAATCATTGGGTGAAAATGCTACCTCGTAAAATTAAGGCTGAGGGGAAACACAGTCTAAAATAATGACATCTCCATTACATAGGTAGAAAATAAAACACTACCCTAACGGTGAAAATGCACAGAAAAATGGCAGGGTAAATTTCCATTAAAAGTGATAAAAAAAACTCAGAATGTGATCGCGAGGGAGTACATGAAAACAGAGCTAAAATATCTATGAAAATAAATTAAAAATGCAAAGTCAATTTTGTGGATTGGTGTGTTGTAATGATGAGAATAAATTCCATCAATAAAATAGAATGGAGTTAAGTTGCAGGGAGGGATCACAACGCATATTTGAGTTTCCAACAATATGTAAAAAAAATGCAGAGTTGATTTATCCAGCAAAAACGCAGAGTTAAATTCATCTGGAAACATATAAAAATGCAAAGAATACCCAACACCATCTACAAAGGCCAATAATGATGATGACATAGAGGTGATATAACATGCATAGACCGAGGAAGGGAGGAGATCAACGCAGAGAAGAAAAGGGGAAAATAGGTGGGAAAACACATCCTTCGCTCCTCATCCACGCTCAGAAAAGAAGGGCATTTGAATCTATAGGTTTTTGTGCACTGAAGTGACGACCGTCGATTCAGCTCCTGGACGACTGCTCAAGCGTGGACTGAAGAGCTAGGGAAGAGGATGAAAAATCACAAAACTTCACAACAATCAACAACCAAGGTGAAGTCTCAACATGCAGGGATCGAAGGTTGAGGGAATCAAGTCAACAATGAGCTTAAGGCTAACGGAAAAATTAAGTTATCAGTTAAAATTCTAAGTCAACATTTCCTTACCCAATCAAAAATATAGAATTGAAAGTGTGAGGTATAATAAGAATCTACGATGCAGTATCAAGTAAGTGTAATGTAGACCAAGTCATTTGTGTTGAGTCATTGTCCCGCACGCTCCATCCATCTCCCACTTACCGACCGATGAGACTTCACCGGTACCTCCCAGCCAATGCTAGGGGTACTCTTCTTCCCCCTTAGCCCTCCGAGCCACAAAGGGGCCACGCACACTAAACCAGAGAATCAGCTAGCTCCCATCTCACCTCGCAAGGCCAAGCTACCACTCCTCACCGAGTTGGGTATCCCAACTCCCACAAGCTAAGTCAGTCAAGTCTAAAATTCTACAGCGTAACGTTACACATAACAGAAGAGATCCATCATCCTTCTCCTCCCTCCTTTATATATACTTTCTACGCCATTTACTTTCCCAAATTTCCATTTTAATTTATTGTTCAATAATTTAATTCATAAAAGTCCTTCCCATACATGTGTCACCCATCCACTTCATTGCACCATAAATTTATCTCATTAATTTATTAATTACTACCAATTCCCTCACCTACCTAAAATCATTCCTAGAATTTCTCCTAGGTGTCCCCATATTCCCTTACACATTTTAATGACTTACCCCCTTACTAATTTACTAGTTGAGTTTAATTTAGAAAGTTATTAAATGCTAGATACCTTCCTAAGTTAGTCTTTCTGCTTTTTCCTTATGTTTCCCTTTTCTTTTTATGTTTCCCTCTTTTTCCTAGTTTCCTAATTCTTTTAAATTTTCCTCTTTCCCTTTTCATTTAAACCTCAAATTGGTAGGTGTAGAAAATTAACGTTTTCCCTTTTTTCCTTTTAATTAATAAATTTTTAATTAACATATGTGACAAAAAAATTATTTCCCCCTTTTCCCCCTTTTTAAATTTTATCCCCCAAAATATTTTTATAAATTAAAAGAATTACTTACCCCCTTCTCGCCACATGATTAATGATAATTATCATTATTATTTATCTATTTTTATTTTTATTTTTATATAAATAGATAATAATTTATTTTTATCACAAGTATCACTTAGACCTAGACTTTATCTTCCTAGGTTGGGAAACATTTTATTAGGGGAATTGTTTTAAATATTTCTTATCATGTTATTTTTCCTAAGGCCATCTAGGTTTATCTATTTATTAATTAACAATGCGATGTGCCCTTCAGGACGCACTAGGTGCTCCAAGGGTGCCACTCTCCTCATTATGTTTCCCTTGCAGGACGTGACCTTTAGTATGAACTACGTGCTCCAAGTGTGCCACTCGCCTCATTCTATTTCCCTTGAGAGACGTGCCCTTTAGGATGCACTACGTGCTCCAAGGGTACCACTTACCTCTTGAATAACTTGGTAGAAATCAAAAACTCTTGGAGTCAATACTGCGCTAGGTGATCTTGTGGGAGACTAAGGACCTCTAAGGAATAAGGCCCCTACCTTATTGTGCACCCTTTAGAATCATCGTGAGAGACTATCGCAGTCATCCCTCATGGCATCATGGGTCTTCTCGAACAAGGTAGTTGTTAACCTATAGTTTGAGCCATGACAGGAGTGCTAGTTGGTTGTGGCAGGGATGCTATCCACACCTCTCCCTCGATGTCTTTGGTAGTCATGTGTGACCCCTTTACTCCACATGCCAGTCTGGTCGGCAAGCTATTGTCAACTTGCATCATCAACGAATCATGTTAAAAACATATCCATACTCATATCATCTAATTAGATTCACAAATTCCATATATAAAACAATCAAACCCCAATAGTCCACTCCCTGACTCGATCCGAAGTCTAAGGGATTCCATCGATGCGTTTGCATCCTCGAGGTCCAAAATCCTACACACTCAGGAAAATTGAGTCAATAGCACTTGTCTATGTCAATGCAACAAAATAACATGACATCAATTCATAACACCTCATAATCATAATCAAATGCCCAAAAGTATAATAATCTGGATCACTTGCGAGCAAGTGTCCTCAAAGAATAATTTTTCTCAGTGCTCGCAAGAGAGGGATGTTACATACACCCCCTCTTGGTCTAAACTTCATCCCAAAGTTTCACAGTATATAAGGGCCGAAATAATTTGTATCGCAGTATCATAATTCTATCTATCAAACAAAAATGGAAACTGTTGGCACATATCATATGCGTCCTCCCAGGTTGCCGTGTGCGGACTATAGTGGTCCCACTAGACCTTCACCTGATCTATTGTTCGATGCCGTAGATTTCGAACGCGATGATCCAGTATGTGGATCGGCTTAGCCATGAGCACCCCCTCATCTAATAACTGGAAGGAATTCATGTCAATAACATGTGTAGAATCACTAGTATAATGTCTCAAAACAGATACGTGAAAAACATCGTGCATATGCCTCAAAGAATCAGGCAAGGCTAGTAGATAGGCCATAGGCCCATTTCTTTCCACAATATCGGAAGGTCCCATGAACCTAGGTGAGGGTTTATCTGCCTTTCCAAACTTAATCAAACTCTTATGCGGTTTTACACACAAGAAGACTCGATCGCCAACTTTGTAACTACGGTCAACACGGTATGCATCGGCATAACTCTTTTGTTGATCCTGCACTTATTTAATCCTTTGTCTTATCATTTTCATTTTCTCTTCCATTTCTTGGATCACTTTTGGTCCCACTAGGACCCTATCCTCAATTCGATCCCAAATCAAAGGCGTCTGACCTATTCGCTTGTGACATCCCCAAAAATAAAGTATTTCTAAAATTTAAAATTTGTTGAAAAAGTTATTTCGTTTTTAGTAAATTAGAATTTGGAAATTTTTTTCCATTTATGGTAATTCTAAATTTTGAATTTGATAATTATAATTAATTATTATGACTGTTGGGCAAAGATCTAATTTGACCCAACTAACTATTTGACTATGACACTTGTATGAAAACATAATATTTTATATTAATTGTAGGAGGACAAATGGAACAACCATGTTAAAATCAGCTCATCATGACTCCATGAGTGGGGAACATGTTGGAACTACTTCTAGGCTGATTGTTACAAGTGGCAAATCAGATATTTGGCCATTGGCAGCCCCTAAAAATCAGGGATTTAGAAAACTGCAAAAATTCCCAAGGGGGGAAAAGAAAGACCTAGGTAAATACATTGTTGTTAAATAGCATATGTGAGGAGGCAGGATGCTGCCAAGTATGCAGGGGGAAAATACTACGAGTTATCTTTCTCTTATGAACACTATTGATTGAGTGTGAGGCAAGAGGAGTCTATTGAAACTGAATGACATTTTCTGAGGAGGAGATTCCAAGTTTTTCCCTCATGGATTCATGGTCAGGCTAGGGGGTGAATTGGTCAAGTATTTTGGCTTCCCTGTTCTACGGTTAGGAGGAACGTAGTTGTTCACTTTGTCTTCCCGAAAACTGGTTTAGATATGTTAATTTTTTTCCTTCTCTATTTAAACGTTTATGTATATGTCTGTTGTAATGCATTTGTTAATTCTGAGTTGAAGTATTTTCCAATTCACTAGTAAACGATTAGATCCCTGATGTAGTATATCTATTAATATCAAATTTGATATAATATCTGGAAAGAACCTGTTCATGTGTATGGGGTCTAAATGCTAAAAGAATATCCTATAAATTAATTTCCGAGTGACTCTTTATGATTAGACTGAATTTTGAATAATTGTTATAAATTGTCTTTTATTTATTACAACAGTCGAAAAGTCATTGCATGGCTAAATTCTGGAAGCAATCCTTTTTTGATAATCTTGATCTCTGCTTTATAGGGGTGGTCGTAGAGTAAATTATAGTACATCAAAGTTTCTTGCATAGAATTAACTATGGAGTGGGAACTAAATCTAGATAAATGGAATATTTATATTGCTGTGAATAAAAGCTCAGAATCAAAAATCTACTCGAGCGAGTATCTGCCTCATAGTATGGAATTAATCCAATAGGAAATACTGAATTTTTCCCCACGATATAATTCTATCACATATAACTACAACTACAAATGTTATGCTGGATAATAATCTCATTCAGAACTAAAGATGCTGGAAACCCCTTTTGTATTTTTGTATTTTTTTATATACGATATGAGTTGAAATTTCTAGCTAAAACCACAACCCCGACCCATACCTTTCTATTTAAATCGAACATAATGAAATAGAAGAGTACCAATAACTATATTACTTAAATTTTGGGAGCATTCTAGTTTCATAATAAATATAGACGGATAATATAAACTTCATTTTTCATATCTAAACAGTAAATTCGGTGCTTGAATTCTCGCTATGGTTCAACCTATCTTTCCAAATACTTTCGACCAGAACCGCCAGTCATTAAATAAGAAAGTTTATTACATATGTTGAACCAATTTAAAAAAAATCAAAACACAGATTAAAAACATGTGCAAGTAATGGTGCTATTCCAACAATGGAAATATGACCTTGGGGTACATTCAACAGATATCCCCGAAGTAGAGATAGAGCTATTCATAACAAACTAGCTGAGGCCACAAACTCCTATGTGTGACCTAGAACCTGTAGAGTTTTGGTGGGTTCAGAACCCGATAACATTTTTCCACTTAAGAGAGGGGCGGATACTTAGGGCTTGGGCAGACTGAAGTCCTGGAGAAGAAACGTAAACCCAGAAATTAGTAAATTTCAATTGAAGTAAAAATAAATAAATTGACAGCATGACAAGTGTTAAACCAACAGTTTGTTTCCATCCAGAAAAGGACACTTATCTTTTTGATGCACAGGCTCGGGCCCTTGCCTCTTCATTTGCAAATATGGATAGGGGATGGGGCTAAAGGAAGGGGGTGCAGTAAATCCCTGATGGGTACCTCACATCAACAAGGCCCATCATTAGTGATTTTACCAATACTTGAACGAAATAAAGATGATAAACCAAAAAGGAGATTGTTGCAGCAACTAATGTTTTTAAACAGATGACAGTATTAGTTTTCCTTAATACATAAACGATATAGGCTGAGTTGTGCCAAGGATACGTTTAAACCTCCCAGAATCATATTTACAGAAATTAGCAAGGAACCAAGCAGCCAGTACAGAGATGTCGTATCCAGACCCCTAAAGGCTGCCTTACAACTTACAATATCCAACATGAAGGACAACTATTGTTCGATTACATTTCGACGGAGGAAAAACATTTCTCGTAAATCACACACAAAGGTAATAAATCAGAGTCGCATACCGTAAGGTAATTCCAGGAACTTTATATGAACATCTTAGATGGATTTTATAATTATGCCAAGTAAAAAACTTCACTGTGGGTTTTCTTTATTTTTGTTTGTGATGGCATCCACCCGGGAACCTACCTCAGCAGGTCCCTGCGCCTGACCTCCCGCTCTTAAGGATCATTCAATTTCCTCCCTCGAGACGGAATGGCTCTTTTGATTCCCACTGGAATCTCCTTCAGAAATTGGCCCACAGGTCTTTTCGACACTTTACAGTCTTTAGGCCGGTCACCGTTCTCTTCGACGACAAAAGAATAGAAAATCGGGTTTTGGGGTTTTCAAACTCCCGACGTCTCGACCCTTTGGTTCCCGATTTCCCAATCTCCAATATCCCGATGTGCTCCTTTGTTTCCTTAGCCTCTGAGCTATGCATTTAGTCCACGGGACCTCCTCTTATATGATTGAATTCATATTCCTTATCGAGATTCAATTTTTCGAGTGTTGAAGTATATTAAATCTCTCGCCCACGGAATTCCCGATGTTTCGACTCGCAATTTCACGATATGACGTCACCAGAATGCCCTTCCACCGTAACCACAATCAACGATGGTGAACAGTCGCTGAGATCAACGGTTCCAGGTATCCCTAGGGGTTTCGCGACTTCAATTGTCGAAATGCTTTGGTCTTCGATTCCCCCAATTTCATGAATGTCGATTTCCCAATCACTTCGATCTCGGCCACGCATCCTCAAGGATGGACAGTTCTCGTATGCTTCAGGGTTTTCACTCTGGCAATTCTCGATTCCCTTGTTACGACGGGACGACGTTAGCTGGGCCCCACACAGAGCTCTCCTCTTGTCGGAAAATCGGACTTCGCGGTTTCGTCTTGCGAGAGTATCCTGTCCTTAGGACCTCCAAAATTTCGATCCCCGACTCTCTTCGAAATTCTGACACGCGTCCCAAGTGATGGACGATTCATATTGAACCTCGGACTTCACCACTTTACAAAACCATGAACACTCACTTACCTAAACTCTGATGACCACATCCCCGATCTAGACGACCACATGACACGTGTCCTCCCTGAGATCCTATGGCTATGATCCTTTCACCGTTTCGGGGTTCAACAAGTCTCGGACTCTTGTCTTCTGAAGCTCTGAAATGCCGATGGACTCTCGATCCCTGCCACCTATCCCAGCAGATGGACGGCTCTGAACTCGTCGATATTTTCACAATGGACTTCCCCGACCTCTTATCCACGTTACTTCCGATTTCCCGAACCCCGACGCCTCGATATCCTGATGCCTTTCAGGGTTCTTACTCTACTCACGAGGGTTTAAACCCTATGAAACTCCTATCAGATCGGACGGCTGACGGGTAATTGATCAACGATCCAACGGCTCACGATTCCTAGAGCTTGGACTTCGAACATGGTCGTAACCTCCTTGCTTCTTTCGCAGATCCAATGGCTGACGAGATTTCACTAATCCTCCCCACAAGATCTTGACCGTTGATCTTTTCTTCTTTGATGTTTTCTACGGGTGAACCCAGTATTCCTCTGTGAAAACTGGTCCTCCTGCGCGTAACTTTGCGGCGCCTGTTCAAACACTCCACAGTACAGACTCCCTATGCTTCTCTTCGATGAGCTTGAAAGCCTTGTCCTTCCTGAGCTTCACACAATTCTGAGTCTTCAAGAAGACCCTTGCATGCACTCCTTGTGGCAATCCTCGAACACTTCCAAGTGTTGAGTTCTTTCGACTCTGCGTACACCTACAACAGTAGTCACTCACACCTTACTCAGGTTCACAACCTTGAGACTTCACTTCGGCCTGCGCACTCCTTGCATGGCTCCTGTGCCCAACTGCACTTCTGTGTATTTAGAACAAAAGTTAATCTATCTGAACCCTCCGTCAACACACTCCTTGCGGACGACTTCAACTACACTCTTTGCAGGAAGTCTGGCTCAAATAGAGAAACAATTGAAACTAATTCTCTCTACCCTTCAGACTTCAACTTAGAACATGAAATCATATACTAAACATATCAACGCAAGTGTATAACAGGAAACAAACATTCATGAGCATAACATCAATACCCAGAGAGAAACACAAACCATGAATTTGAATCAAAGATTTCTATTAATCCAAATGTCTGTACATGGATGTTCTTACATAGTTCTCTGCTTCTGTCCTGAGTTCTTCATACACAAATGCTCATAATAATGTTACAACACACAATGAGGGTGTCTATATCCCGTTTCCCTCTTGCACTCTCAAACAGTCTAATCTAGAATTAAATTCTATCTACCTGCATTAACTACTTTAAATGCCTCCTACCTAATAAGGACGAGAGCAGGCTGCTCAAGGTCCGATTGCATTACACAAGTGCGTCTCTTCTTAAATGACTTCATTTAAGATGGCGCATCAATCCAAGGGAATTTCAAAATTTGTGTTGGCGCTTGTCCAACTGTCCATTGTCTTCCGCGCTGGCTCGCTTGATGTTGCCGATGCTTCTGCATCATACTCCCTGGCTTGAAAATCTTCATGGGCTCCTGTCCATGAGCTCCTGCATGGTCTGCCCATGCTTCTGAATCTCTGCTTCATTCTCCTAGCTGGCATCTTCAACTGGATGTCCCTTCCACTTGACCAAATATTCAAAGTATTGCTTTCTTCTGTTTTTCTTACCGACCCTTTTGTCCAATATACGCTCCATCTACGGTGTCTCTGCAACTGGCATCTGCTTTTGGCACTGAACCTCTGACTGTTTCTCACTTGTTCATGCTTCCTCATCTTTGTATGGGTATAAATCTGAGACATTGAATATCGGAGAAATTCCGATCCCATCGGGTAATTCAATCTCATAAGCATTTGTCCCAATTTTCTTTAAGACCCTACATGGCCCAATTTTCTTCATCTTCAGCTTATTATATGTTCCTATCGGTAACCTTTCTCTTCTCAAATGTGCTAGAACCAAGTCACCAACCTCAAACTAAAGTTGTCTTTTATGTTGATTAGCTCTTCGTTTGTACTCCTGACTTGAATTCTGCAGTCACTCCTTCACATGAATTAGTGGTCACATGGGCTAGAGCATAGCTAGGAGGGGCTAAGGCTAGAAGGGAGTGCATTGACAAATCAGAGTTCGAGAGTTTGAGAGGACAGGAACTCTTGTCATCGGGGATTACGAAACCTCGAAACCCGAAATTGTCTTCAGGGAAAGAGCGCGGTCATGTGTAGAAGGCCGTGCGGGTGAAGAAAGGACCAGTGGATTGGGTTTTTATTAGAGATTCCATTGGGAGTCCAAGGAGTTGCTCCAGCTCAGAAGGGAACACTGAGTGATCCTTAAATATCGGGAGGTGAAGCACAGAGATTCCAGTAGGGAATCATAAGAGCTAATTCAGCTCGCATGAGGAATTGAACGATCCTGTGAGCAGGGGCGCGACGAGGGTGTGGTCTCGACGCGTCACTGCATCAGTTTGGGTCAAGACCATAAAGGATTATGGTTATAGTACCGTCGGGTGGACTCACCCCTCGATAATTTTTTCCATTTATGGAAATTATGAATTTTGAATTTGATAATTGTAATTAATTATTATGACTGTTGGGCAGAGATATGATTTGACCCAACTAACTATTTGACTATGACACCTGTATGAGAACATAATATTTTATATTAATTGTAGGAGGAAAAATGGAACAACCATGTTAAAATCAACTGTCCATGACTCCATGAGTGGGGAACATGTTGTAACTACCTTTGGGTTGATTGTTACAAGTGGAAAATCAAAGATTTGGCCATTGGAAGCCCCTAAAAATCAGGGATTTAGAAAGATGCGAAAATTCCCAAGGGGGAAAAAGAAATACCTAGGCAAAGACATTGTTGTTAAATAGAATATGTGAGGAGGCAGGACACTGCCAAGTATGCACGGGAAAACTACTATGAGTTCTCTTGCTGTTATGAACACTATTGATTGAGTGTGAGGAAAGAGGAGTCTGGTGAAACTCAATGACATTTGTTGAGGAGGAGATTCCAAGTTTTTCCCTCATGGATTCATGGTCAGGATAGGGGGTGAATCGGGTAAGTGTTTTGGCTGCCCTGTTATATGGTTGGGAGGAACGTGGTTGTTCCCTTTGTCTTCCCGCAAACTGGTTCAGATATGTTAATTATTTTCCTTCTTTATTTAAACGTTTATATATATGTCTGTTGTAATGCATTTGCTAATTTTGAGTTGAAGTATTTTCCAATTCACTGGTAAACAATTAGATCCTTGATGTAGTATATCTATTAATATTGAATTTGATATAATATCCCAGATAAGGACTTCACCATATGTGTTGATGCAAGTAAAGAAGGACTAGGTGGTGTCCTAACTCAGGAAGGACACGTTATTTGTTATGAGTCCCAGAAATTAAAATAACATGAGATAAATTATGTCACTCATGACTTAGAATTAGCAGTGGTAATACATGCCTTAAAAATGTGGCGACACTACATAATGGGTAGAAAATTTCTACTAATGACGGATAATAACAGGGTGAAATATCTATTTAGCCAACCAGATCTTAATGCAAGACAAGCAAGATGTCTAGCCTTCTTGAGAGAATTCGACTTCGAGGTCAGACATATCAAGGGTAAGGAAAATAAGGTAGCATATGCTTTAAGTAGAAGAGTCCATAGGTTATTTGAGATAAATATCAGTAGGGCGGAAAGTGATCTGGAACAAAGAATAAGGACGACAGGTATTAAGGACGAAAATTACACTAAGATAATGGAAGAATTACAAAATAGTACCGCAAACTCAGATAAACCATATCTAAGTATCGACAAGAAGGGACTATTACGATTTAAAAACAAACTTTACATACCAGATTCAACAGAGTTAAAATTAATAGACTTGGATGAAGTGCATAAGAAACCGTATTTTGGCCATCCATGATACCAGAAAACAATAATAGCACTTAGAAAACTATTTTTCAGGCCTAATATGAAGGGCGAAACAACAGAATACTTGGCTAGGTGCCAAGATTTTCAGCAGGTTAAGGCCGAGCACCAGCTTCCAGCTGGCCTATTATAGCCATTACCAGTACCAGAATGGAAATGGGAGACCATATTGCTGGACTTTATAATAGGTTTGCCTAAAACTCAGAAACAAAATGATTCTATCATGGTGGTAATCGATAAAATTAGTAAGACTGAACACTTTATTCTTGTAAAGTCTAATTTTAAAGCTATAAACATTGTTGAAATATTTATGAAATAAATTTTTAGGATACATGGTATTCCAAAAAAGGTGATTTTAGATAGAGACGTAAAATTCACATCCGCTTTTTGGAAGGAATTGTTTGTAGGGATAAATCCTAATTTGAATTTTAGTACGAGTTATCATCCACAAACAGATGGATAGACTGAAAGGAAAAACCAAATCATAGAGGATATTATCTTCATGTATGTAATAATAAAACCAAACAAGTGGGAAGACTATCTACACTTGGTATAATTTTCATATAACAATGGGTACCAAACTTTAGCTAAGTTAATCCCTTTTGAGGTACTGTATGAAAGAATGTGTATGACTCCAATTAGCTAGGATAACACAACTGGCAGACTCATGGTTGGACAAGAGATGCTCCAATAAATGGAGAACATGGTAAGGAAGGTACAATAGAACTTAAAAGAAGCATAGGACAGACAGAAGAGTTATGAAGATCAAAAAATAAGACACTTGGAATTTCAAGTGGGAGATCATGTTTATTTGAAGGTCAAAGCCCAAAAGATTTTGTTGAAGTTAGGAAACTGTGTGTAACATCCCGCTCTGGCGCACTGAGAAAACTTATTATTTGAGGACACTTGCTCACAAGTGATCTGGACTTCTATGATGTTAGACCATTTATACTTGATTACGATGCGATTGACAAATGACATGATGTGTTACTATTTGATGTCAACAGATGCTATTGAATTAGTTTTATTGAGTGTGCAGGGTTTTTTACCTTGAGGATGCAGAGGCATCAGTAGAATCCCCTTGGACTCCGGACTGAGTCAGGGAGTGTGCTTTTGGGTTGATATGTTTACTATGATGTTTCATTTGATTTGATGATTTGAT
>JZKD02S0785690.1:25927-41992 GCA_000966675.3 Picea glauca | reverse complement strand
TGCGCCCATATTGAAGGTAGCAGACCCAGACAAGGACTTCACCGTATGTGTTGATGCAAGTAAAGAAGGACTAGGTGGTGTCCTAACTCAGGAAGGACACATTATTTGTTATGAGTCCCGGAAATTAAAAGAACATGAGTGAAATTATGTCACTCGTGAATTAGAATTCGCAGCGGTAATACACGCCTTAAAAATGTGGCAACACTACATAATGGGAAGAAAATTTCTACTATTGACGGATAATAGCGGGGTGAAATATATGTTTAGCCAACCAGGTCTTAATGCAAGACAAGCAAGATGGCTATCCTTCTTGAGCAAATTCGACTTTGAGGTCAGACATATCAAGCGTAAGGAAAATAAGGTAGAAGATGCTTTAAGCAGAAGAGTCCATAGGTTATTTGAGATAAATATCAGCAGGGCAGAAAGTGATCTGGAACAAAGAATAAGGACGACAGGTATTAACGACGAAAATTACACTAAGATAATGGAATAATTACAAAACAGTATTGTAAACTCAGATAAACCATATCTAAAGTATCGACAAGAAGGGACTATTATGATTTAAAAACAGACTTTACATACCAGATTCAACAAAGTTAAAATTAATAGTTTTGGACGAAGTGCATAAGAAACCGTATTCTGGCCATCCAGGATACCAGAAAACAATAACAGCACTTAGAAAACTATTTTTTTGGCCTAATATGAATGGTGAAACAACATAATACTTGTCTAGGTGCCAAGATTGTTAGCAGGTTAAGGCCAAGCACCAGCATCCAGCCGACCTATTATAGCCATTACCAGTACCGGAATGGAAATGGGAGACCATATCGCTGGACTTTATAACAGTTTTTCATAAAACTCAGAAACAAAATGATTCTATCATGGTGGTAATCGATAAACTTAGTAAGTTTGCACACTTTATTCCTGTAATGTCTACCTTTAAAGCTATAAACATTGCTGAAATATTTATGAAAGAAATTTTTAGACTACATGGTATTCCAAAAATGGTGATTTCAAATAGAGACGTAAAATTCACATCCTCTTTTTGGAAGGAATTGTTTCCAGTGCTAAATACTAATTTGAATTTCAATATGAGTTATCATCTACAAACGGATGGACAGACTGAAAATACAAACAAAATCATAGAGGATATGCTCCACATGTACGTAAGAACAAAACCAAACAAGTGGGAAGACTATCTACACTTGGTAGAATTTGCATATAACAATGGGTACCAAACTTCGGCTAAGTTAAGCCCTTTTGAGGTACTGTACGACAAAAAGTGTACGACTCCAATTGGCTGGGATAACCTGGCTGAAAAACTCATGGTAGGACCAGAGATGCTCCAAGAAATGGAGAACGTGGTAAGGAAGGTACAACATAACTTAAAAGAAGCATAGGACATATAGAAGAGCTATGCAGATCAGAAAAAAAGACACTTGGAATTTCAAGTGGGAGATCATGTTTATTTGAAGGTCAAAGCCTGAAAAATTTCGTTGAAGTTAGGAAACTATGCCAAGATGGCACCCAAGTTTTGTGGGCCCTTTGAGATACTAGCTCGAATTCGACCCGTAGCATACCAACTTGCACTTCCAGCTAATCTAAGAATTCATAATGTATTTCATGTTTCTTTGTTGAAAAAGTATGTTCATGACCCTACTCATGTGATTGATTGGAACTTGGTGCAGGTGGAACCTGAAGTAGAGTTCCAAGTAGAACCCCTGCATATTCTGGAATGGAGAGAAATAACACTTCGGAACAGAGTCGTCGCTTAGGTAAAGGTGCAATGGAAGCACTTTAGTCCTGAGGAGGCCACTTGGGAGTTGGAGGGAGATTTGCGGAAATATCATCCAACCCTATTCCAAGAAAGGAACGAACACTGAGGACAGTGTTTTATTGAAGGGGGAAAGGATGTGACATCCCCAAAAATAAACTATTTATGAAATTTAAAATTTGTTGAAAAATTATTCCATTTTGAGTAGATTCGAATTTGGAAAATTTTTGCCATTTATGGCAATTCCAAATTTAGAATTTGATAATTGTAATTAATTATTATGACTTTTGGGTAGAGATATGATTTTCCCCAACTAACTATTTGATTATGACACTTGTATGAAAACAAAATATTTTATACTAATTGCAAGAGGACAAATGGAACAACCATGTTAAAATCAGTTGACCGTGACTCAATGAGTGGGGAATATGTTGGAACTACCTCTGGGCTGATTGTTACAAGTGGAAAATAAGAGAATTGGCCGTTGGAAGCCCATGAAAATCAGGGATTTGGAAAGCTGCAAAAATTCCCAAGGGGGGAAAAGAAAGACCTAGGCAAAGACATTGTTGTTAAATAGCATATGTGAGGAGGCAGGATGTTTCCAAGTATGCGGGGGAAAGAGACTACGAGTTCTCTTGATGTTATGAACACTACTGATTGAGTGTGAGGCAAGAGGAGTCTACTGAAAGTGAATGACATTTGTTGAGGAGGAGATTCCAATTTTTGCCCTGATGGATTCATGGTTAGGCTAGTGGGTGAATCGGGCAAGTGTTTTGGTTGCCCTGTTCTACGATTGGGAGGAACGTGGATATTCCCTTTGTCTTCCCGCAAACTGGTTCAGATATGTTAATTAATTTCCTTCTCTATTTAAACGTGTATATATATGTCTGTTGTAATGCATTTTCTAATTATGAGTTGAAGTATTTTCCAATTCACTGGTAAATGATTAGATCCCTGATGTAGTATATCTATTAATATCAAATTTTATATAATATATGGAAAGAACCTGTTCATGTGTATGGCATCTAAATGCGAACAGAATATCCTGTAAATTAATTTCCGAGTGATTCTTTATGATTAGACTGAATTCTGAATAATTGTTAGAAATTGTCTTTTATTTATTACGAAAGTCGAAAAGTCATTGCATGGCTAAATTCTGGAAGCAATCCTTTTTCGGTAATCTTGATCTCTGCTTTACAGAGGTAGTTGTAGGTTAAATTACAGTACATTGAAGTTCCTTGTATAGAATTAACCATGGAGTGGGAACTAAATCTAGATAAATGGAATATTTATATTGTTGTGAATAAAAGCTCAAAATCAGAAATCTACCCGGGCGAGTATCTGCCTCATAGTATGGAATTAATCCAATAGGAAATACTAAATTTTTCCCCATGATATAATTCTATCACATATAACTACAACTACAAATCTTATGTTGGATATAGGAGGTCAATAATCTCATTCAGAACTAAAGATGCTGGAAACCCCTTTTGTATTTTTGTATTTTTGATATACGATATGAGTTGAAATTTCTATCTAAAACCACAACCCCGACTCATACCTTTCTATTTAAATTGGACAAAACAAAATAGAAGAGTACCAGTAACTATATTACTTAAATTTTGAGAACATTCTAGTGCCAGAATAAATATATCTGAATAATATAAACTTCATTTTTCATATCTAAACAGTAAATTCGGTGCTTGAATTCTCACTATGGTTCAACCTATCTTTCTGAATACTTTCGACCAGAACCGCCAGTCATTAAATAAGAAATTTTAGTACATATGTTGAACCAATTTAAAAAAAATCAAAACACGGATTAAAAACATGTGCAAGTACTAGTGCTATTCCAACAATGGAAATATGACCTTGGGGTACATTCAACAGATATCCCCGAAGTCGAGATAGAGTTATTTATAAAAAACTAACTGAGGCCACAAACTCCTATTTGTGACCTAGAACCTGTAGAGTTTTGGTGGGTTCGGAACCCGATTACCTTTTTCCACTAAAGATAGGGGTGGATACTCAGGCCTTGTGTAGACTGAAGTCCTGGAGAAGAAAAGTAAACCCATAAATTAGTAAATTTCAATTGAAGTAAAAATAAAGAAATCGACAGCATGACAAGTGTTAAACCAACAGTTTGTTTTCGTCCAAAAAAGGACACTTATCTATTTTATGCACAGGCTCGGGCCCTTGCCTTGTCATTTGCAAATCTGGATAGGTGATCGGGTTGAAGGAAGGGGGTTCAGTAAATCCCTGATGGGTACCTCACATCAATAAGGCCCATCATTAGTGATTTTACCAATACTTGAACGAAATAAAGATGATAAACCAAAAAGGAGATAGTTATAGCAACTAATGTTTTTAAACAAAGTGAAACATATCACAGTATTAGTTTTCCTTAATACATAAATGATATAGGCCGAGTTGTGCCAAGGATACATTTAAACCTCCCAGAATCATATTTACAGAAATTAACGAGGAACCAAGCAACCAGTACAGATATGTCGTATCCAGACCCCTAGAGGCCACCTTACAACTTACAGTATCCAACACAAAGGACAACCATTGTTCGATTACATTTCGACAGAGGAAAAACATTTCCTGTAAAGCACACATAGAGATAATAACTCAGAGTCGCATACCGTAAGGTAGTTCTAGGAACTGTATTTGAACATCTTAGACGGATTTTATAATTATGCCAAGTAAAAAAATTCACTGTGCATTTTCTTTATTTTTGTTTTGGTCAAGACCGTAAAGGATTCTGGGTATAGTACCATTGGGTGGACTCACCCCTCGAAAATAAGGAATAGAGAGGTGTTATCACATAACGTACCAACAAACCCTACGAAACCTCACCCATGCCCAACTCCGATCTCGTTGTACACTACCGGAAGGGAGAATGAGGGAAAATGACTTTTGGGCATTCTGTAACCCTATATTGAGGATGATTAGTGGATTAAACTGGTAAGTCTCTGGAAAAATTTGAAAACGAGGAGAGAAAAATTAGAATGCACGAATAACCCCAAACCGAGTTCAGAATAAGATTACCCGAAAAAATACCAAGAATTAACGTTAAGGGAAATGTAAATACACTCTTTGGTAAGATCCACAGAGTGAGAGGGACCTTCACAGAATTAGAACTCCAAGAAACCTACACCTTTGCTCAAGATATGATAGTCGAATAGGAACTTACTAGTAAGATGGACTGTGTCGATCGGATTTCTAGGCAGGTGGCCTCCAGAACGATAGTTTTCCCATACAGAAGGAAAAACACACAGAGTCTATTCTTTCGAAGAGTCACAATGATGTGGAAGGAGTTCACCTAAACCTAAGTTGAGGAGAAGCTACCAAAATAAATTTCAAAGTACAGAATAGGTCGGGACATGTGCTAGGGTAAACTTGGCAAAACAAGACTGGGGAAAGGATAGATAGGAAGGACACCAAAACCTGCTTATACAGGACCTCCATTGATTATGAGAACAGAGTCTTAACTCCTCTGATAGGAACATCCCCTACCCTTAATAACCCTTTTTATTACATTTAATGGTCATCTCTTTCGAGGAGGGACTAATCGAGTATAGTCGGAGTTAATTGTTCATTTTCAGCTAGACTACTATTGTAGTTGGTTAAGACTCGGTCGAATAAGATGGTCATGCGAGGATTCCTCACCCAAAAATATGTCAAGCTTAGTGTTGAGAAGAAATGTACCATGAAGAGTTTTACAAAGAGAATCAAATTAAGAGACCTACAAAGAGAATCAATGTAATGAATCATGTACGATCTGTGGTGTTGAATTTAACTCCCGTCAAATCCTCCCTTTAGTGGACACCTCCTTTTTAGAACAAAAGATATAGCCTTACGTGCCAGAACAAGGAATTATGTGCCAAGGGGGAAACTTAGGACCTACTAGTTCTAGGTATATGGTTATAGAACCATTATATAAAAAAATATAGTCTAAATTAATGTTGAAGAGAAACTGGTAGGACTTTTAGAGGATTCCTCATTTTAAGTTTGAATTTACTCGGGTAGAAGGTTTTCACCTTATGGTAAAAGAATAGATGGGCTTTAAATCCAGAATCAGGATGAATTGTATAGCACTCCTTTAATATGAAGTTATTAATCTAAAATGAGTTTGGTGCCCCACAAGAAAAAAAATAAAAAATTATGTCATTTTGAGGCACATTACATCGCCCATATAGGAACTCGAAAGGTGTCATTTTAATGGTGCTTTGGTAAATATTGTTGTGAGTGAATTATACCAGTGGAAATAACTCTTCCCAACACTTTTTTTGGTCCATCACGTACATGTACAATATGTCCTCCAAGGTCTGTTTCATTCGTTCGATCTTCCCGTCAGTCTCTAGGTGATACGCAGTACTAAAGTTAAGTTGGGTTCCCAAGGCCTCTTGGAAACTAGTCCAAAATCATCCAGTAAACATCGATTCCTAATTACATATAATCCTCTTTGGCATGCCATGCAGCTTCACAATATCATTGATGAAAACTCTAGCTATGTCAGGTGTCTGATACGTCATACACATAGGAATAAAATGAGCACTCTTCATCATAGTGTTGACTACCACGAAAATTGAGTCATGTCTCCTTGACATCAGTGGAAATCCCACAATAAAATCCATCGAAATAACCTCCCATTTTGATTCTGAAATAACGTGTGGTTGTAGTAATCTTGTTGGATGTCTATGTTCGGCCTTTACCTGCTGACATTCCAGACATCTGGCCACATAGTTGACTATGTATGCCTTCATTCCTTTCCATAAGAATCAGGGTTTAAGGTGTGCCCTCATATTTGTGACTCCTGGGTGGGCTATGCACACTGCTCTTTGAGCCTCATTTAGGATCAAACTCCTCAACTCATCATTCGGTGGTACGTAAATCCGATTTTTAAACCTTAATAATTCATCGTCATCAAACGTAATTCCTTCAAATCTTGGTATCATCATTGTGTTTTGTATGATAAAATCCTCAACCTCTTTGTACAATTCATCGTCAGGATGTAAAGTTAGAATATTTTCACGTAGATTTGTTTGAAGAGGCAACATCGAAAATATGTGTGGTCTCCAACTCAATGCATCTGCCACTCGGTTCACTGTTCCTTTTATGTAAGAAATCTCGAAATCGTACTCACTAAGCAGTTTCGACCAATGTCATTGTTGCGTGTTTAGGTCTCTTTGTGTAAAGATGTGTTGTAGTCCACATTGTTCCTTCTTTAGTTCAAATTTTCATACAAATAGGTAGTGTCTCCAAACCTTCAAGGCATATACAATGGCTAAAAAATCTAAATCATGCGTTCCATAGTTTTCCTCATGCCTTCTTAGTTTCCTCAAGATGTAAGCGATCACTTGACCATCTTGCATCAAGACTCTGCCTAAGCCTTCCTTGGATGCGTTAGTGCATACCAAGAATTTTACATCCATGTCAGGGACCTTTAGTATCGGTGTTGTTGTCAATATCTCCTTGAGACTCCCAAATGATTCCATGCATTTCTCCATCCAAACTTTTGTTCTTCTTCTACAATTCCGTGATCGGATTTTCTATCTTTGAAAATCCTTCAATGAACCATTGATAGTATCTTGCTAAACCCATGAAACTATGAAATTTCAAGACATTCGTCGGTGTAGGCCATTCCATAACAGCCTCGACCTTTGTTGGATCCATGGCGATACCTTTTCCAGAGATGACATGCCCTAAGTAGAGAATCCTCGGTTGATAAAACGAGCATTTGGACAAATTCCCATAGAATTTGTGCTCTCACAGACAATGTAGTACCAAGCGCAAGTCCTCATCGTGTTCCTCTATCGTCTGAGAGTAAATCAAAATATTGTCAATGAATACTTGGACAAACTTGTCCAAGTACTCGCGGAACACCCCGTTGATCAAACTCATAAATACCCGTAGGGCGTTTGTCAGTCCAAACGGTAAAACAATAAACTCATAATGACCAAAACTTGTCTTAAAGGAGGTCTTAGGGATGTCATCCTCCTTGATCCATAACTGGTGATACACTGATCACAAATCGATCATTGAGAACATCGTCGCACCATTCATCTGATCGAACAGATCATCAATCCTCAACAATGGATATTGATTCTTGATCGTTGCCTTGTTCAATTGACGATAGTCAATGTAGAGCCTCCACGACCCATACTTATTTATTATGAAGATAACAGGCACACCCCACGGTGACACACTTAGATGTATCAGTCTCAGGTCAAGCAATTCTTTCAGTTTCATTCTAAAATCCTATAACTTTGGGGTCGACATCCTGGTGCCGACGCATGCTCCCTCCACAACCCGTAGGTCGGAAGGTCCACATCAACACAGGATCTTTCCTTTTTTTCTAGCCCGAAGAACTCTGAATGGTTCTTCTATTTCCCTATCAGGAAATCTGCACCCACAACAAACTCTTACGGGATCCCCTCTTTGCACTTAGGAGATCGGATTTCGCGCTTTCGTGAGCCTGGAGGTCGAGCGTTGGTCTCTTGAATCCCCGAAACCTAAAAACAGTCAACACTGACCTCTCCTTTTCCTTTTCGGTATTTTCCTTATCGTGACTTCGGCGATCGCAGTGTCGAGTAACTCGTTCCCTCGACTCCTGAATCTCGATTTTCCGAAACTCCGATACACTCGCGCGGTTGACTTTCCAACGCCACTTCACTTCAATCGAAACTTTGGACTTCACAATATCGCGAATCCTAATGCAACGTTTTCATAACTTCACTCTCCATGAAATTCTGAAATGGTCAACGGAGTTTGACTCCACGTCAATGGTATGCCACCTGTCCACTCGCCATCTCCTCCGTCACCCACACAAATCCTGTGGTTTTCAGGACTTTTCATTTCGGAATATCACGATTATTGTTGCAAAGTTTACGGGTCTTCCATAAACGAAAAACCGATACAAGTATCTGTGTGTAAGTCCAATGACCCTTGTGGCTTAGATCTATAGTCCTACTCCTCCTGAGTTTAGAACCTTTCGATGCTTTCACCATAACTCCCCTGCTCCTTTGTGAGATCTAACGACTCACAGGATTTCATGAATTCTCCTCAGAGAATTCCGACCGTCCATTCTTTTCTTTGAGAGCTCGTTCTTCTATGGTCTGACGTTACGATGTCTTCTTACAAACTTTCAAGACTTGGTCTCTTTCCCTGCCTTCAACGACCTTTGAAGACTTCAAATCCTTTCAAGCTTCTATGGCTCTGCTTCTTTTATAAGAATCCTTGCATGCACTCCTTGCGATAGACTTTCAACTACTTCCAAGTGTTGAAAAACCTTCGACTGGCGCTCTCCTTGCGGAAGCAGTCTATAAAAATTCTTGCTCAAGCTCACAATCCTGAGACTTCAATCGGCCTGCGCAATCCTTGCACGGCTCCTATGCCTGACTACACTTCTAGGGAAATGAGAACAAAAGCTATCTCTCCTGAGCTTTCAGAGACAAACCTCTGAACACCTTGTCGACGCACTCCTTGCAGATAGTTCAACTGCACTCCTTCCAGGAACTCTTGCTCAGATAGAGAAACAATGGAAACTCATTCTATTACCCTTTCCTCTCATATTTCAAAAATTCAACAAGAAATAATTCATACATAGCATAAAATCAATTGCATGACAGAAAGAGTAAAACATTCATGAGCACAACATTCAAAGATGCATACACAAAGAATATATGAACACCATGAGTCTGAATCACAGCTTTCTTTGTATTAATTCAGAACTTCTATACATGGAGTCTGCTACACAGCTCTCTGCTTCTCTCCATGCTCTTCACAATAATTTTCATGCTCCCTTTTTATGTTACAATACACAATGAGGGTGTCTATATCTCGTTTCCCTCTTGTGCTCTAAAGCTGTCTAATCTAGAATTGAATTCTATCTACTTGCATTAACTACTATAAATTCCTTCTACCTACTAAGGACGAGAGCGAACTAATCAAGGTCCATTTACATTATACAAAGGTGCTCCTTCTTAATTATCTCATTTAAGATTGCGCATCAACTTCAAGGTAATTTCAAAATCTACGCTGGAGCTTGTCCAGTTGTCTTTTGCTTCTTTGCTAGCTCGCTTGAGATTCTCCTACATCACATCCGATAAGGTGTTATAGCTATCGGTTTAGTCCCCAGTTTTAGGTCTATAGTAAACTCCAATTCCCTCTCTGACGGCATCCCAAGTAACTCCTCTAGGAAGACATCCACAAACTGTCTCACCACAGGAAGGTGTTCTAGACCTTCCGCTACTCCCTTCTCATTTAACGCAAAGATCGCATAAAGATTACATCCCTTTCACATGCTCTTACGTAGCTGCAAGGAAGAGATGAACCAGAGGGAAACTCCCTAGTTCCATCCTACAATCACACATCTTTTCCCTTCATCATCGACCAAGCTCAACTATTTCATGTTACAGTTGAGTATCGCCTCATGCTATTCCAACCAGTCCATACCAATCACAACGTCATAAGATCCTAAGATCGTGACATACAGGTTGGCCATGGTTACAAAATATAATAGGTTAAGGATACATTCCATCACCTTCCCTCCAACCTTTTGTTTGTCTCTCGAAGCCATCTCTACAAAGCTAAACTCATCATGTTCGATTGCCTTTACCTTAATCCTTTTTAGTGCTACACCAGAAATGAAACTCTCAATAGCACTAGGATTTATGAAATGATAAGGGTCTGGTCTACGATGGTACCTGACGTCTTGAGCACAGTCGACTGGTGCTCTACCTGGCATTTATTCACCACTACATGAATCTTATGGGCCTTTCCCAAATCTCCCACAGTAGTGGTTCTGGCTGATCTAGACACTCTAGTCCTCTCCACTGGGTATTTTCACTGGTAGAGTGGCTCCCCACACTTCCAACACCCCTTCTTCGGTCTGGTACTCCTGGTATCCAAAGTACAAGCTGACGAACCACTGGCCTGGAATCCTGGTCTGTTATGCTAAACAAGCCTAAACTGTTGTTGCTGCAGTCGACACTATTGTTGATGTGGCGGTCCTCGATAAGGAGTTTGCTGCTGAGGCACTGGTCACCGAGGTGTAGAGAAAATGGATCCCCTCTGGAAGCCACAATATCCTAGCATATGTCTGGTTGGTGTCTGATGTTGTTGTGCACCGGATGACACCTTCCCTGCTGGTCTCGCTGGAGTCCTTCTCTGACCCCCGCTGATAAGCTCCTCCTCTACTATGAGGGCCTTCTGGATGGCATCATGCAAGGTTTGAGGCATCAAAATCCTAACCTTTGTACGTATGATACCATTAAGGCTGAACAGGAACCTGTTGACCTTAAGTTTCTTTGTATTAAGATGTGGAGCATACTGAAGCAACTCCATAAAATGGGTCTCGTAATCGGGCACCATATGACCGCCCTGTCGTAAGGCATTGAACTCATTGAGCTGACACTCAATGAATTCCTCTGATAGGTACCTCTCTCAGAACTGTTCCTTGAACAGTTCCCATGACACGTTTTCGACGACCATGTTCAGTTGCGGCAGGAGCCTCTTCCACCATAGAAGAGTGCTTCCCTTTAGTTGAAAGACCGCCATGCATACCTTCATGTTGGAGGTATATTCGTGAAGTGAAAATAACATCACCATATTCTCCAACCATGCCTCGACGACTGCGTCTTCCAGGGAACCAAAGAACTCGAGAAATTTGACCTTCTCAAGTTCACAGTGAATGCTACTAGTACCAACTAGAGTGTGTGGTGGAACCTCAGGGGGTGCCGACGCCCTGGCCTCATCTATGTCAAAATGGCTGATCAGTGCCTCAGACATCCACTAAAAATACCTCATCACCCCAACCATGTCACCCATCGCTACCTTCTCCTGCCCGACAACTTGTTCATCTCCCTAGGGGTTGGACCCCTTAGGCATGGATGCTGCTGAAGGCATCGTGCCTCCTCCCCTAGCACCCCATCATCTGCCTCTGTGGCATCCTCTAACCATGTTTACCTTTACAAATACAAGTCAAATTATTTAGAAACATTATAATCAATATCATATCAACGAAATTCGTAGTGATCCCAAGTCGTGGTTTGAACCCGCTCTGATACCATATGTAACAACCCCTTCAATACGACTACAAGGGAAGCAGAAGTGCAATTTTTTTCTTTTTTTTTTAGGCAATAAAGTGACGATGAAAACATTTTAACCACACCACTGACGACGAACACAAGCACGCAGTCCAGACAACAACCAACTATGAATCCACGCACTGGCGCAAGAGCAACTGGGCAAAATGTGCATAGAGAAACAAGGGAAACAACTACCCACTTGACACAACATGACCATGCCTACTAGCGAAGGGACAAATTCCCCCTCCTGACACCATGTCCTTGATGAACAAAGACTAGATCCTCAAGGCGCATGAACCAAATGCATGAAGGCATTCAACCCATGCGCCAAAAGCGAACTTTCAACACTCAACAACACTCACATGGAAGGCACCAACTCCGACCAAGTTATCATTCGTCTCTATCCAATAGGGTGTGCCCTGATCCCCTCATCAAGAGTCATGTCGTGCCCAGGTAATAGATGCATTAATAACCTAGGCGCAACACATCCTATCTGGACCAAGGACTCTAGATACTCCGATGTGCTAGGAGCCGAAAAATGACAAGGAAGATACACACATACCCCAAGAAGCGAGTTGACAAGATGCAAGGTGACGTCAATTTGCGTCTTGTCAACTCAGGAAAGGCGCGAGCTAATACACGACTTCATCAATGACCCAACCATTAATCAAGTCTCATTAGCCAATATTTACAATCTAAATTAGCATTAATTACAAATCTAACTTGTCCAGTCTAAATTACAATTTTGTCAATGATTTACAACCTAAATCAACATTAAATACAAATCTAATTTAGTGAGTCTAAATTACCAATTAGACAACAACTACAATCAAATTAACATTAATTACATATCTAAATCAGCAAGTCTAAATTACAACTAGTCGATAAATTGCCAATCTAATTCAATCCATACTAGAACTATAAACTATAATTACAATCTAATTGACACGTCTAGTGTAACTAATATTAAAACCAAATGACAAGTCTAGTGTAAATTAAATTAAAGGTTGTCTATTCAAATAAAGGTTGTCTAATCAAATTAAAGGCTATTCTAAACAAAGGTTGTTAAAGGAACAAGTTGTCTATTAAAAGGCTAATTAAATTTGTTGTATAAAAAAGGTCATCCCTTTGCACCTGTCCGCTAATGAGTTGCTATTAAAAGTGCATGTAGTCAGTTGTAAATTGGTACACGCACTTTCCATAATATGTAAATTGTCAAGAATTGAATGCCATCATTAAATCAAAATGCAGGTAATAATGAGAACAAATTACAGTAATAATGAAAATGAATTACAGTAATAATGAAAACACAGGTAATAATGAAAATGCAGGTAACAATGAGAAAATAAATGAATTAAATGAAACACAGGTATCAAATGGGAAAATAAATGAATTAAATGTGAATGTAGGTAATAAATGAAAACATAGGTAATAAATGAATTACAATAAAATTGCACTCTTCAGAATGGGAAAAATCACCATGCAGCAAGGGTAACAATTTGTAGTTTCTAAAAGGAAAAATTGTCAAGAAAATAAATGCGCGAATCGCAGTCACCTGCTTCTCTGTTGTAGAGAGAACCAAAAGAGGGAAAAAAAAGCCATACAAAAATACAGACATATCATCGATGCCATAGGAAACTAAGGAGGTGGATTCCACAGGGTAACTCGCCCTCAAAATGCATTAATCACCGAGTATAGTCTCCATCAAACCATAATTTTTCAAGAAGGAAATATTTGTTTCTCAACAAGTCTATTTTTAAATGGCTTCTATCGAAATATTTAGAAACCAAACCTCGTTGGTCAAGCACATAGATAGTGAAGATCTAGAAGAAAAGAAACTAACAACGACTAGAGAAGGAATATCTAATTCACAATGCAAAAAAAAATATCGATGAAGGAGAATATCACCCTCGTGATAGAGTATACAAATGTGGTTTAGTATTGCGCGCATTTGAGAATCTTCACAAGACCAGAGGAGCTATGTGCGCATTTCACATCTCCAGGATCCAAATGTAATTTCCATGAGGCCCATAAGTCAAATCGATGGAAAATAAGGAGAAGTTCCAACGCCCTTCACAAAATTCAGATCTCAACTAATATAGTTCTAAACAATATATAAAAAATAATATAATCTGAAATGGATTTGAAATGAAATTACACATAACTAATCGAAAATGAATTTATACATTGCAAGTCTGAAACGAAGTTCCTATTCCCATCGCACTTTCAAACTCAGGTCAACTAATATTGAGTCTGTTGAGTTTAACACAACAAAATCGCTGGGTAAAATTGCTACCCTGTAAAAATAAGGTAGAGGGAAAACGCAGTCTAAAATAATGACATCCTCATTGCACAAGTAGAAAATAAAACGCTTCTCTAGCAGTGAAAACACCCAGAAAAATGGCAGGGTAAAATTTCCATTAAAAGTGATAAACAAAACTCAGAATGCGATCATCGGGGAGTACATGAAAACAAAGCTAAAATATCCAGGAAAATAAATTAAAAACGCTGAGTCAATTTCATGGATTGGTTTTTTGTAATGCCGAGAATAAATGCCATCAATAAAATAGAATGGAGTTAAGTTGCAGGGAGGGATCACAATGCAGATTTGATTTTCCAACAATACGTAAAAGAAACGTAGAGTTGACTTATCCAACAAAAACACAGAGTTAAATTCATCTGGCAACATATAAAAATGCAGAGAATACCCAACAACATCTACAGAGGCCAAGAACGATGAAGACGTAGAGGTGATATAACATGCAGAGATCGAGGCAAGGCAGAGATCAATGCAGAGATGAAAAAGGGAAAAAAACGGGGCAAACACATCCTTCACTCCTCATCCACGCACATAAAAGCAGGGCGTTTGAATCTATAGGTTGATGTGCACCGAAGTGACAACCATCGATTCAGCTCATGGCTGACTGCTCAGGAGTGGACTAACGAGCTAGGCATGAGGAAGAAAAGAACAAAACTTCACAAAAATCAACAACCAAAGGGCAGTCTCAACATCTAGGGATCGAAGGCAAGGGGAATCAAGTCAACAACGAGCATAAGGCTAAGGGAAAAATTAAGTTATCAGTTAAAATGTTAAGTCAACATTTCCTTACCCAATTAAAAATACAGAATTGAAATCATGAGGTATAATAAGAATCTACCATGCAGTATCAAGTAAGCGTATCGTATCCCAAGTCGTCTACGCTAAGTAATTTTCCCGCGCGCTCCATGCAGCTCTCGCTTGCCGACCGATGAGACTTCATCAGTACCTTCCAGCCAATGCTAGGGGTACTCTTCTTTGACCTTAGCCCCCCAAGCTGCAAAGGGGCCACACACACTAAACCAAAGAATCAGTTAGCTCCCAACTCGCCTCGCAAGTCTGAGCTACCACTCCTCATAGAGCTGGGTATCCCAACTCCAACAAGCTAAGTCATTCAATTCTAAAATTCTGCAGCGTAACGTTATGCATAACAGAAGAGATACATCATCATCCTCCTCCTCCCTCCTTTATATAGACTTCCTACATCATTTACTTTCCCAAATTTCCATTTTAATTTATTGTTCAATAATTTAATTCATAAAAATCCCTCCCTGCATGTACAATCCATCCCCTTCATTGGACCATAAATTAATTTCATTAATTTATTAATTACTCCCAATTCCCTCACATACCTAAAATCATTCCTAGAATCGCTACTACGTGTCCCCATATTCCCTTACACATTTTAATGACTTACCCCCTTACTAATTTACTAGTTGAGTTTAATTTAGAAAGTTCTTAAATGCTAGACACCTTCCTAAGTTAGTTTTTCTGCTTTTTTTGTGTGTTTCCCTTTTCTTTTTATGTTTCCCTCTTTTTCCTAGTTTCCTAATTCTTTTGAATTTCCCTCTTTCCATTTTCATTTAAACCTCAAATTTGCAGGTGTAGAAAATTAACATTTCCGCTTTTTCCTTTTAATTAATAATTTTTTAATTAACATATGTGACAAAACAATTATTTCCCCTTTTTCCCCCTTTTTAAATTTTATCCCCCAAAATATTTTTATAAATTAAAAGAATTACTTACCCCCTTCTCATCACATGATTAATGATGATTATCATTATTATTTATCTATTTTTATTTTTATTTTTATATAAATAGATAATAATTTTTTTATCACAAGTATCACTTAGACCTAGACTTTATTTTCCTAGGCT
>JZKD02S0785690.1:8474-22587 GCA_000966675.3 Picea glauca | reverse complement strand
AACACTTAAAAATCAAATATTAAGAATAGAGTAAGCATTTAAGTGATGTGTTACTCTAAAAAAATAACTTGTAACACATCTCAGAAATAACAATTATAAGTTGAAAATATAATATATCATAGATATAACAACTACATTAAGCTCACACAACATGATATTGGAGAAAGTGAAAAGGAAATAGATATTATTAACTAGAATATATATCTATATCTATATATATATATATATATATATATTGTTTCAAATAGATCTATTTTATTTTTATTAAACTTTATCCCTTTCTAATCTCTTAAGAAATTCATTTTGATATAAAAACAAGATTTACAGAGAATTCTCTTACCCTTTCACCTCAGATTTTTTTAATGACATATAGTCAAATGAATTTGTTGTTTATTAAATACATATACTTTTTTTAATGAACTATAGGTAAAGATAATGAGTTTAACCTAAGTGGGTTCCTACCTTTTTAATGACCTATAGTCTAATGACCTATAGGTAAAGATATTGAGTAACCTTTTTAGTCATGGATATTCATTTTAAGTAAAAAATATGCTCACAATCTACATGGATTGCACTAGTACATGGACTATATTTTGTATATTTTGGATTTATGCATTATTTTTTATTGTTTATCAAAATAGAGTAACATAAAAAAGTGGCATTGCATCTACACATTTTCATGGACACCATTTTTATTTTGATGTGATTATTCCTAAAAAAAACTAAAAATATGCATTTGAAGAACACAGATAAATAAAATGCATTAATTTTGATAATATTGAAATTTCATTTCAAATGATTTTGAGAACACTGAATTTATTAAGTAATAAATTTAGATGAAAATTATTAATAAATAGAAATTATTGTATCATTACAAAATGGAGTAGTAGATGAATCTATTAGTAGTACTTCTCATAGATTATCTTCAAAATTTCTAGATCGTCCACCCTTATTGAATTTTTAGGTTCCTAAGAGTCAAAGCATTGGAAAAATTAACTATAATATATGATAGGCCTTTTCTTATGTTAGCTTATGATATTTAACTATCCTATGCCTAATCTGATTTCATTGTAATTCCTCAAATCATTCGTATTACTTGGAGCTAAGCTGGGCATCACTCCTAGTTATAGTAAACATACTAGTGAACATATATTAATCATAGACTACCTTAATCATAGAAGAATTACCATTAGTTAATACAAATCCATATTACATTTATAGGCAATGGTATACATCTTATCATATGCGTTAAACTACTAATATAACATGACATATACCGTATATAAGTTGGGCATCATTCCTAGTTATAGTGTACATATTAGTGAACATACAATAATCATAGACTACATGAATCATAGAAGCATTATCGTTGTTTTCTAGTGATATTTCATGTAGTTAATAAGAGATAAGATTAATATCACAATACGTATCGATTATGGTAAATAGGTAACACGATATCACCTTGTTGAACCTTAAGCTAAGTTGTTCTTGTATTACTGATATCATAGTAATGGCATGGCTATATTCCCCTTGTATTACAGGTTAAGCTATTGCCTTTAGTTCTTATTATATACTTCCCTTTGTAGTTAACAATCATGTCATTTTCTTCATGACCCTATGTTATAGCTCACACACCAACCTTTAACTGTAACTGGAAAAATAGGGCAGAGGTTAGTAGTATCCCTATTCAATGGACTTACTTCCTTATAGTGATAATTGTTCTAGTATCAAGATGAGATTCATAGTATGGAATGTTATGGAATTAAGGGGAATCAATATCACTGGCTACTACATAATGAGAGATTCAAACTAGTGTAATCAGTAGTTCATAATCAAATACATTACTCATATCAGGAAGTTGTACTCATAGTTAGTTTTGTACTAATTTCCACATTCAAGTAATGGAAATGAATGGTAATAAGCTAAGATAATCCACAATCAATGGTAATGAGCTAAGCTAATCTAAAATCAATCATGAAGGCGAAGAAAACATGTATGAGGACACACCGAAATAACCTGACTCATATGATGGCAAGGAAATGGACCTTGGGGATCTCGAGCTTGGGACACATGGGCCTTAGTATAAGGCTCCCAACTTCACTCCAATTTTATCCCAGATCTAAATATAACCTTCCTCACCTTCATATAAAAGGAAGACAAGGTGGAAAACCCCAAAAAATTTCACCTAATTTCCCTCTGTAACATGGTCTACATAATCATCACTAAAGTCATCTATGTGGAAGGGAGGAAAATCTTGGATTGGGTTATCCTTTCCACATGGTCATCCACTCTCTAAAAATTTCCAAAACCCTTGGTATGCTCTTAAAATTGGATATGTCTAAATCCCTCGATCAAATTATTACTTTCCCTTACCTTCCTTTCTTACGTTTCAATACTGGTCAACTACTCCCCTTCTACTTTCTCCACCTCCAATGGTGTTAGGCAGAGCGATCCCCTCTCTAACGGTGTCAGGCTCCATACCCGTTGGATGCATGAAATCTGATTTCCCATATAGACAACCCTTACTCTTTTACCATACTTTGACCCATGTACTCTTCATATATTATGTGTTTCCATCATAGTAAGTGCTTATCATGTTGTGACTTTGCCTTGCCACTTGTATTTTTGGAACATTTCATCAACTTTATGTCCTAATATGTGCTTGTCTAAATATTGTTTTCATTTTTGGTGGATTTACCAAGGCTATTTGTGCTAATAGTAAGAAACAAAAATATATTTGAAATGGGCATGGGTAGTGAAGTTATGAATCACCCTATTATAATTTTGTCTAACATATAGAACATTTCTATTAATTTTGTCTTATTTTTTCTCTTTCTTCATAATTTTTGTTGGTCAATGTTGGAGATATTAACTCGTACTTGTCTTGTGCTTAACTTTTCATGAATTTCCAAAGAATAGATATTGAGGAAAGATGTCGAGACGGTAGTCTCCAAACATTCCTCGCAAATGCTCTAAGCTCTCACAAGAAGGAATAAGAGTAACCCCTTCTTCGACTGAGACTCCGAGTGACTAACGAAAATCTCGTCAGAGGAGATTATCAAAGGAGTCTGTGAATAGATCAACTCCATAATGTGCTCAAGAAAGTGCTATGGATGCAACCTTCTTAGATAGGTTTCACATTGATACTCCTACACCTGATAATGTAGGGAATACCTCAGGACAAGAGATAATTTTTGGTAATTTTCTTTGATTTTTTTATTTTATTTTTGTTGTATTTTTATGTATTTAAATTTATGTCAAGTTAAATGTTGTAATTACTTTCAAATGTGTGTGTAGACAATGCGTTTAGAGCAAGGGAAGACAATGGAATAGAGAGTGGGTGTCACGAAGATTCTAATGTTGGTACAGAGGGTGAAGGTGGATTCAAGAGGTGTCGTTATCAAGAAACAAAAGATTACATGCCTACGTCCACCTATCCTTCGGATGTTAGTGATGAGCTTCCCTGGGAAGGGATTACTAAAGAAATGACCCATAAGTGATGATCAGGTGTTAAAAGTAGGTTGGAAAATTATTTGGAGATCTTGGATCTCCCTCAGGAGAGTAAACAAAGATTGCAGATTAATTTGCATTCATTGCAAAAATTTATGGGCGCATATAAAAAGATGGGGACAACCACTAATAGTTTTATCGACTTCATGAGGCAGAGAATGTCAAAGGTCATGGGCCTTGATAAATGGGATGCAGTAAAAAATAAAGTTTCAAAAGCAAAAACAATTTTGATGTTCAATTTCAAAGATGGGTCAAAGCGAAAGATGTTGAAGGTGCAATATTTTAAGCACCCCAACATTGCGGGACATTTTTATAACATATTTTGGTAGCATAGAGGAAATTGTCGTGGAACAATGAGGTTCCACATTATTTTTATAGACACTTTTATGCAGATTTTTTCATGGACATGGACCCTGATTATATTAGTCTATAATGGCCCCAAACATTACGACTACACGTAAATCAACAGGTGCAATTTTTTTTTTCTTTTTAAATTGGGCAAGAAGGAAGGGATGACAACAATTGAACCACACAACCAGATGACAAAAACACATGCGCAGGTCAGTTGTCAGACATCGATGACTCAACAACTAACTCAATGAGAAACTAGGCGACATAAGCGTAAACAACAAGGAGGGACGCCTATCCGCCCGACGCAATCATGACCAAGACTGCAAGCTAAGGAAAACATCCCCTTCCCGACACAACGAACTTGACAACCAATGACTAGAACCTCAAGGTGCATGAACCAAAGGCCTGAAGGTGTTCAAGCCATGTGCCAAAAGCAACTTGCAATGACCGACAAACTCACACAGAACGCATCGACTCCAGCCAAGGTCTCGTTCGCCACTATCCCATAGGGTGCACCATGATCCCCGCATCAGGAATCATGTCGTTCCCAGGTGATAAACGCATCAATAACCTTGGTGCAAACATAATCTAAATGGACCAAGGACTCTAGAAAAATTTTACGCACTAGGAACCAAATACGAACTGGGGGATTATACCTACCTTGACACAAAAGGTCAACGAGACATAAGAGGAGAAAGATAAGGGGTGACGCCAGCCCACATAGCATCGTCCCCGACCCCACCAATCACCCAGTCTAACCGGTCCATGATTACATTCTATTTTAACATGGGTTCCATTCTAACAAGGCACGTCAAGTTACAATTAGCCAATAATGCGGCCGCTAAATAAATGTTAATACCATTAATCTTGCAAATCTAAGTAGTTAATACTAAAACTATAATTATAAATTCCCTCTAACCTCAATTATAATTCAATTTAGCAAGTCTAACATTTGCAATCCAGTCCTTACTCACCAATCAAATTTTAATCATTAACACAACCTAAATGGCCAATTCTATATTAATCCAAAATCTCCATCCAACTAGCCATTAACTAAATAATAATAGTGACAATATTGATGTGGAATGCTACCATTAATACAAATAATATAGCAATTACAAGGCATCTAACATGACAATTAACCTAACACTTAATATAGAAATAACAACATTACTACATCAAGGCAGAAATCATCAACTATGCATTTATTAACTCAATAAATTCCACATGCATCTAACTTTACTCACTGTACAAAAATGAAAGTTGTCCACACATTAAAGGAATTGTCTAAGAAGTGTAAATGCCATAAAGCCATATACAATCAATAAGATACTAAGGCCATGCACCTAATTATATTTACTACTAGGTAAAGGTAAAAACTCAGGGCATAAACGCTGAAGCATTAGTTGGCTGCCTAGAACTGATGTCATTTATAGGTTAAAGGGTGAAGTCAACAATTTAGGAAACTCGTGGCCATTTAATCAATAAGAAGGAATATGCTGGCCATTCATAGTGTTTTAGCAATTATTCTGGCAATTAATAAGGAAAATAATATAGCATTTAATATTGCAATTGATCAAGGCATTTAACTGTGGAAAATGTTCTGGAAAATAACAAGGCAATACCATGCCCCTTTCCAGCAAAATCATTCAACAATGAAAGGCCAATTTGTGGGAAATTACAACATGCTCAAGCAATTGATTAGAGCAAATTCGTGGGCGTTTTAAGCAACAACTCAGTCAAATTTTCGAAGGAAAAAAATGTGGCATCGTTTACTTGCAAATCGTGGGGATTAACAGGAATCAAATCGCAGTAAATTGTTAATGCAAAACTCAGTCTCCTTCAAGGGAAAAAACGTGGCATCAATTACTTGAAAATCGTGGCATTAACAAGAATCCAATCGCAGTAAATTGTTAATGCAAAACTCAGTATTCATTAAGGGAAAAAATGTGGCATCAATTACTTGCAAATTGTGGGCATTAATAGGAATCCAATAGCAGCAAGCTTTTAATTCATAACTCAGTCTTCAAACAGGGGAAAAAATTTCCCCAGTAGTAAAACAAAATGCAGTCAAGAGAGGGGTGAATTTGCGAGGCAACAAGGCAATCAAAACAAAGATTCTTAAGTGCAAGACATAGTCTTCTTCAAGTGGAAATTCACCCCAAAGGTAAAAACGAGATGCAAACCAAAGAGGGATGAATACACTAAGGTTTCCCTTTTTCACTGCTAGGATGTCAATGCCGACGCATACAGGAAAACAAAAAAAAAATTGTCTTTCTTTCCAGGGTACCAAATTTAAAATGCAGACAGAGAATTTAATTGTTTTTGCATTTCCAAAATACCAATACAAAATGCAGATCTGAATCAATTTGTTTTTCCATTGCCCGAATACCAATACAAAAATGTAGACATGAATCAACTCGTTTTCCATTGCCAGAATACCAATACAAAAATGCAGACATGAATCCACTCATTTTTCCACTGACGGAATACCAATACAAAAATGCATGAATCAACTCATTTTTCCATTTCCATAATACCAATACAAAAATGCATACATGAATCAATTCATTTTTCCATTGCCAGAATACCAATACAAAAATGCAGACATGGATTAATTCATTTTTCCATTACCAGAACACCAATACAACGCGGACGAAAGTAAGAGAACCGCAAGGATCTATTGGGAAAATTCATTGAATGATCGGAGGTATTCTATCAGTCAATGAGCAGAGAAAATCCAACAAGGACGTAAGATAATCCATACGCAGGGGTCTTGGCTAGAAGGCACAAGTCAAGCAATCAGCCAAGGACAACAACGGAGGTAGACGGTTGATAGGAATGTCCTTTTCTCATCATCCACGCACAGAAAAGCAAGGCGTTGAGATCCATAGGTCTATGAACGTTCTTTTCTCATCATCCTGGATGAATGCTCAGGTGAGGACTGATGAGCTAGGGATGAAAGTCCAACAACCACAATCTTCACAAATCAATACACCACAGGGTGGTCAAGACATGTCGGGAATCAAAGGCCATGGGAGTCAATCAATCATCGAGCTAGGCTATGGAAAAACAAATTCAGTCATTAACTAGAACGCTAAGACAATCAATTTACTTACCCATTTAAACATGCAAATCCAAAGCATAAATCCTACTACAGTGTACCATAAAAAATAAAAAAAAGCGTACCTTTGCCCAATCGCCCGCTCTGAGTTGATGTCCCACATGCTTCATGCAACTCCCACTTGTTGACCGATGAGACTTCACCGGTACCTCCCAGCCAACGCTAGGGGTACTCTTCTTCCCCCTTAGCCCCCCAAGCCGCAAAGGGGCCATGCACACTATCCAGAGATTCAACTAGCTCCCATCTTGCCTTGCAAGGCTGAGCTACCACTCCTCACTGAGCTGGGTATCCCAACTCCCACAAGCTAAGTCATTCAAGTATAGATTTATTCATTGTAATGTTATGCAAACAGAAGAGATCCTTCATCCTTCTCCTCCCTTCATTATATAGAGTTTCAAAGTCCCTTACTTTCCCAAATCCCATTTTTTTTAATGTTTAATAAATTAATTCATAAAAATTCCTCCCCGTACAAGTGTCACCCATCCCCTTCATTCCCTCAAAAACTAATTTCTTTAATTAATTAATTACCCTTATTTCCCTCACCCACCTAGAGTCACTCCTAGAATCGCTCCTAGGTGTCCTCAAATTCCCTTACAGGTTTTAATGACTTTCCCCATTGTTAATTTGCTAGTTCAGGTTAAAATTAGAAAGTTCTTAAATGGTAGATACATTACTAAGTTTGACTTTCTTCTTTTTCCCTCATGTTTCCTTTTTCCTTTTATGTTTCCCTCTTTTCCTACTTTCCTAATATTTTAGATTTTCCCTCTTTCCCCTTTTCATTTAGAACTCAAATTGGTAGGTGTAGAAATTAAATTTTCCCCTTTTCCCTTTTTAATTAATAAACTTAAAATTACCATAATACAATAAAACAATTATTTATTTTATTTCTATTTTTATAAATATATATATATTAAAGGATAGAGAAAATTTTGTCACTAGTATAATTTAGACCTAGACTTTAATTTTTGTGCTGTGCAACATTTTATTAGGGAATTTGTTTTAAAAATGTATTATCACGTTATTAGTCCTAAGGCCATCTGGGTTCATTTATTTATCATTAAACATGCGACGTTCCCTTCAGGACGCACTAGGTGCTCCAAGGGTGCCAATCGCCTCATTTGTTTCCCTTGTGCGACGTTCCCTTCAGGACATGCCATGTGCTCCAAGCGTGCCACTTGACTCTTTCCATTTTTCTTGCGCGACGTGCCCTTTAGGATGCACCACGTGCTCAAAGGGTGCCACTCGCCTCTTTCCATTTTTCTTGCATGACGTGCCCTTCAGGATGCACCATGTGCTCCAAGGGTGCCAATCACCTCTTGATTGACTTGGTAGACATCAAAAACCTTTGGAGTCAATACTACACCAGGTGAACTTGTGGGAGACTAAGGGCCTCTAAGGAATAAGGCCCCCACCTTATTGCGCTCCGCTTAGAATCATCATGAGCGACTGTCGCAGTCTTCCCTCATGACATCGTGGGTCCTCTCGAACTAGGTAAACGTTAACCTACAGTTCGAGCCATGGTGGGAGTTCTAGTAGGTTGTGGCAAGGTTATTGTCCACACCTCTCCCTCAACATATCTGGTATTCATGCATGACCCCTCTACTCCACATGTGAGTCTGGTCGGAAAGCTATCGTCAGCCTACATCATCAATGAATCATGTCAGCAATATATCCATAATCATATCATCTAATCAAATGCACTAATATCACATATAAAACAATCAAACCCGAATGGTTCACTCCCCGACTCGATCCAAAGTCCAAGGGGTTCCCTCGATGCCTCTGCATCCTCAAGGTCCGAAATACTGCACAATCAGTAAAAATGAGTTAATAGCACCTATCTATGTCAATGCAGAAAAACAACATGACATCAACCTATAATGCCTTATAATCAAAATCAAATGTTTTAATAGCATAATAATCTGGATCACTTGAGAGAAAATGTCCTCAAAGAATAATTTATCTCAGTGTGCAAGAGAGGGATGTTACATACACCCCCTCTTGGTCTAAACTTCATCCCGAAGTTTCACAGTATAAGTGTCGAAATAATGTGTATCACAGTATAATAAGTCTATCTATCAAACAAAAATGGAAACTACTAGCGCATATCATATGCGTCCTCCCAAGTCGTCGAGTGTGGACTATATTTGTCCCACTGGACCTTGACCTCATCTACTGCTTGACACTGTAGCCATCGAATGCGATGATCCAGGATGTGTATTGGCTCAGCCATGAGCGCACCCTCATCCGACACCTGCCATGTGCTCAAGTCAAACATGTGTAGGATCACTAATCAAAATGTCTCAAATAGAGATGTGAAATACATCATGCTAAACACCTTAAGAATCAGGCAAGTCTAGTCAACAGGCCACAAGCCTCTCCTTTCCACAATCTTGTAGGTTACCACAAACCTAGGAGATAGTTTAGCCCCCTTTTTCCAACTTGATCGAACTCTTATGTGGTTTTATCCGCAAGAATACTCGATCGCCACATCGTAACTATGGTTGACATGATGTGCATCGACATAACTCTTTTGTCAATCCTACTCTTTCTTGATCCTTTGTTTTATAGTTTGCATTTAATATTCCATTTATTGGATTACTTCAAGTGCCACTAGGACCATGTCCTCAAGCCAATCCCAACTAAAAAGGCATCTGACAAGGTCTCCTATAAAGAAACTTGAAGGGATCCATCTTAATGGTGCTTTGGTAATTGTTGCCATAAGAAAAATCTATCAGCGGCAAGAATTATTTCCAATGCTTCTGTTGGTCCATCACATACATGTGTAACATGTCTTCTAAGGTCTCGTTTGTTTGTTTAGTCTGCCCATCATTCTCTGGGTGATACGTAGTACTAAGGTTAAGTTGGTTTCCCAAGGCCTCTTGGAAACTAGTCTAAAATCAGCCAATAAACCTCAATCCTTGATTGGATATAATCCTCTTAGGCACACCATGCGGCCTCACAATCTCACTGATGAAAACTCTAGCTATGTCAAGTGCCTGATACGTTGTATGCATAGGAATAAAGTGAGAACTCTTCGTCAGAATGTCTACTACTACTACAAAAATCGAGTCGTGTCTCCTTGTCGTCAATGTCAATCCAACAATAAAATCCATCGAAATAACCTCCCATTTCGATTCCAGAATAGCGTGTGGTTTTAGTAATCCTGCTGGGTGTCTATCTTCATCCTTCACCTACTGACATTCTAGACATCTGGCCACATAGTTGACTATGTCTACCTTCATTTCCTTCCAGAAGAATAAGGGTTTAAGGTCTTCCCTCATATTCGTGACTCCTAGGTGAGCCATGTAAACTGATCAATGAACCTCACCTAGGATCAATCTCCTCAACTCATCGTTCGATGGTACGTAAATCCAATTTTTAAACCTCAATAAACCATCGTCATCAAACGAAAATCCTTCAAACCTTGGTACCATCATTGTGTTTTGTTCAATAAAACCCTTGACCTCTTTGTACCAGTCAAAGTCACACTGTAAAGTTAGAATATTTTCACATAGATTCTTCTAAAGAGGCAACACCGAAACGATGCTTGGTCTCTGACTCAATGCATCTACCACTTGGTTTACTGTTCCTTTTATGTAAGTAATCTCGAAGTCTTACTCGCTAAGCAATTCTGACCATTCTTGTTCTTGCACATTCAGGTCACTTTGCGTAAATTTGTGTTGTAGTCCACAGTGGTCAGTATCTAATTCAAATTTTCATCCAACAAGGTAGTCTCTCCAAACCTTCAAGGCACAGACAATGGTTAAGAACTCCAAATCGCGCGTCACATAGTTCCTCTCATGCCTTCTTAGTTTGTTCGAGATGTAAATGATCACTCGACTGTCTTGCATCAAGAATCTGCCTAAGCCTTCCTTGGATGCATCAGTGCATACCAAGAAGTCTGTGTCCATGTTAGGGACCTTTAGTATTAGTGTTGTTTTCAATAGCTCCTTGAGCCTCCGAAATGCTTCCGCGCATTTCTCGATCCAAACAAACTTCTTGTTTTTCTTCTGCAATTCTGTGATCGGATATGCTATATTCGAAAATCCCTCGATGAACCATCGATAGTATCCTTATAAACCCATGAATCTATGCACTTATAGGACATTCATCAGTGTAGGCCATTCCATAATAGCCTCAACCTTTATTGGATCCATGGTGATACCTTCGCCGGAGATGACATTCCCTAAGTAGTGAATCTTCGATTGATAAAATAATCATTTGGACAACTTCCCATACAATTTGTTCTCTCGCAGACACTGTAGTACCAATCGCAAGTGCTCGTCATGCTCCTCCGTCATCCGAGAGTAAATCAAAATATCATGAATGAACACTTGGACGAACTTATCCAAGTACTCATGAAACACCCCGTTCATCAAACTCATGAATATCCCTAGGGCGTTTGTGAGTCCAAACGGTAAAACAGTAAACTCGTAATGTCCAAACCTCATCTTAAAGGCAGTCTTAGGGACATCATCCTCCTTGATCCATAACTGGAGATACCCAGATCGCAAAATGATCTTTGAAAAAACTGTCGCACCCTTCATCTCATCGAACAGATCATGAATCCTCGATAGTGGATACTGATTCTTTATTGTCGACTTGTTCAATGACAGTAGTCAGTGCAGATTCTCCATGACCCATCCTTATTTTGTATGAAAATAATAGGTGCGTGCTATGGTGACACACTTGGATGTATAAGTCCCAGGTCCAACAACTCTTTCAATGGGATTCTCAACTCTTTTCACTCTGGGGCCAACATCCTATAAGGAATTCTTGATATCGATTCAGTCCCTGGTTTCAGGTCTATGGTAAACTCCAATTCCCTCTCTGGCGACATTCCAAGTAACTCCTCTGGAAAGACGTCTGCAAACTATCTCATCACTGGAGGGTGTTCTAGACTTTTCGCTACTCCCTTTTCATTGAACGCAAGAATCGCATAAATCTTACATCCATTGTGCATGCTCTTTCATAGCTGGAAGGAAGAGAGGAACCTCATCATTGAACAAGCTCAACTGTTTCATCTTACAGTTGAGTATCGCCTCATGTGATTTGAACTAGTCTATAACGATCACAATGTCATAAGATCCTAATATTGTGACGTACAGGTTGGACCTGGTGACAAACTCTCCCAAGTTAAGGATATAGCCTGTAACCTTTCCTCCAACCTTTTGCTTGGCTCTAGAAGCCATCTCTACAAAGCTAAACTCGTCCTGTTCGACTGCCTTTACCTTAATTCTTTTTAGCGTCGCACTAGAAATGAAACTCTCGGTAGCACCAAAATGTATAAAAATACTAAGGGTCTGGTCAACGACGGTACCTGACGTCTTGAGCATAGTCGACTAGTGCTCTGCCTGGAAGTTATTCACCACTGCATGAATCTGATGGACCTTTCCCAAAACTCCCATGGTAGTGAGTCTGATTGATCGAGATGCTCTAGTCCTCTTCACTAGGTCATCGCGTTGGAAATGTGGCTCAACACATTCCAACATACCTTCTTCAGTCCAAAAATCCTCATAACCGAAGTAGAAGCTGAATTCTAACACTAAATCCAACACAAACTTGTTGACCATAAGTTTCTCGGTAATTTGGGTGCGGAGAATACCAAAGCAGCTCCAAAACAGGCCTTGTACTTGGGCCCCGTGTGGTTTCCTTGTCATAAGGCATCGAACTCGTGGAGTTGACGCTCAATGAATTCCTCAGAAGATACCTCTCCTGGAACTGTTCCTTGAAAAAATCCCATGACACTTTGTCGACGACCATGTTCAAATTTGGCAGGAGCGTCTTTCACCTTAGAAGAGCATTCCCCTTCAGTTGAAAGAACACCATGAATATCTTCATGCTGGAGGTTGTAATTGCGGTGGTTGAAGCACAACTCACTTCTCTACAATCATACCTCAACGACACAACCGTTTGTGACACTCGCGGACTCGAGAACTCAACTCTCTCAAGTTCTCGGTGGATGCTAATGATACTATATAGGGTGCGTGGTGGACCCTCATAGGTATAGGTGCCTCGGCCTCATCTCAATACCGATGGTGAATCAAGGCCCTTTACATTACCTAGGAGGGCCTCATCAGACCATCATCATCCTTTAGTATAAGCGAAATCAGCCCAAGGACTTTCTCCTCCCATTGGGGGTTCGAATCCAAGGGCGCAATACTTCTATAGGTGTCTCACCTCTGTCCACGACACATGCTACAAACCTTTGTGGCGTCCTCTAATTGACATCACCACAAGAACACGTTAAAGTTTTTAGTTAGCGCTAAGTCAACTCAAGGGCTCACTATAGTGGAAACATGGTGATCCACAGTCACAGGGTTGAACCTCACTCTGATACCATATGTAACGGCCCCAAACATTATGACTACACATGAATCAACAAGTGCAATTTTTTTATTTTTTTCTTTTTAAATTGGGTAGGAAGGAAGGGACGACAATAGTTGAACCACACAACCAGATGACGAACACACACGTGCAGGTTAGTTGACAAACATCGATGACTTGAAAACTAACTCAATGAGAAACTAGGCAACCCAAGCGTAAACAACAAGGAGGGACGCCTATCTTCCCGCCGCAATCATGACCAAACCTACAAGCTAAGGACAACATCCCTTTTTCGACACAACGACCTTGACAACCAATGACTAGAACTTCAAGGTGTGCGAACCAAACGCCTAAAGGCATTCAACCCATGCAATAAAAGAAACTTACAAAACTCGACAAACTCACACAGAACGGACCGACTCCAGCCAAGGTCTCATTCGTCGCTATCCCACAGGGTGCACCATGATCCCTGCATCAAGAATCATGATGTTCCCAGGTGGTAGACACGTCAATAACCTTGGTGCAAACATAAGCTAACCAGACCAAGGACTCTAGAAAACTCTAACACGCTAGGAATGGAATACTAACTGGGAGACTATACCTACCCCCACACAAAAGGTCAACAAGATACAAGAGGAGGAAGAAAAGGGGTGAAGCCAACCAACATGACATCATCCCCGACTCCACCAATCACCCAGTCTAACCAGTCCATGATTACATTCTATTTTAACATGGGTTCCATTCTAATGGGGCACGTCAAGTTACAATTAGCCAATAATGTGCCCGCTAAATAAAAGT
>JZKD02S0785657.1:0-14647 GCA_000966675.3 Picea glauca | reverse complement strand
TCACAAGGGAGGCCTTTCTATAGTAGCTGTAGAAATGAGAAACAAAGGCACAAGTGATCTCATTGCTTAGGCTCACCAATCCATGCATAATACTTGAGCTCAATCATAGAACCCCACTTTGTTGGCAAATAGTGCTGTTTGGCTTCATTTCGTCTTTTTAAAAATTGTTGTAAAACTCCCTTCCCCTACGTACATGCCATTTTTTATTATAATTCAATATTGTTCCATCAAATCCAAAAGATGCTCACTCGATTGTCAATTTTCAAATAGTTTATAACCTGTATATTGGATCGGAATCAATAAATTGAAGGACTGTGATTTGGAGAATGCCTGGCTTCATTTCGTCTTTTTAAAAATTGTTGTAAAACTCCCTTCCCCTACGTACATGCCATTTTTTATTATAATTCAATATTGTTCCATCAAAGCCAAAAGATGCTCACTCGATTGTCAATTTTCAAATAGTTTATAACCTGTATATTGGATCGGAATCAATAAATTGAAGGACTGTGATTTGGAGAAAATTTAGCTACAGGTGCAGGTAAGTGTGATGGAGGAGCCCTATAAAAGGGCCGTGCAATGGTTGCAATCTCTCTAAAATACAACACCAGTGCCAAAAACATCCTCTGCTTTTGATCACTTTGACATCCCCTGTTTTTACACTAGTTTTATTCTTAGAGAAATCCGAATTCATTCGATAATGCATGGAAGATTGCTCTGTACCTTCACAACACCTTCTTGTCTGTTCGATGAAAATAGGCATTGGCAGACATTCGGCTTTGATACAAAATGTTGGTTTTATGATTAGCAACAAATAAACTAAAAAATATCAAGTACATACTAAGCAAGGGATACCATGAGTTTGTACTCAAGAAACCCCCCGAGGGGGAATTCTTTTAATCAAACCATTCCCATGTGTGTTTCTATTGTAACAATAGTTGACCGTAACAACCATGTCATAATTATATATTTAGTTCAATCGTATGCATAGGTTTCTCCACAATATCTCCATGAATATCTCCTTAAATCTCTTAGTTGATTCTATGAGATCCTCATCCTTAACTTCTCCCTTTTCTCCTCATCTTTGATTCTCACATAGACTTCTATGCTTGGTCTATATCATTACAAAACCATCATATAATTTAGACATTATTCATGATTCACAAGTAGGAGTTAATCCTTCAGCAATCACCCTCCTTACTTGGTGAGGCTTAAGAAAGCATTGAAGTTCACCACTAAATGATTACTAGAAATGCGTTTGACAACTTTGTTGCACTCGAAACCCTTATGAAACAATGTGTATTGAAATCTCTTTCTAGTTTTCTCCTTACAATTTTTTCCAAGGAAAGCCTTGCAGGGAACTATGGGATGCTTCCCCACATTTGTGGATGGCATCCCTTGCAAACCATGTCGACGTAGACTAGTGCTCCTCATTTATGGGGATTTGAACTGAGGCACCCACTGGTATAAAACTAGCCAAATGCCCAACAACATTGGCGACAATTAGTTGAGCTAACACATTACCCCATATCTTATATTGTTTCCATTGACATATCTAACTTATGTGTTATATTGATTCCTTGTGCATATTTAACCTACATCTTGTGTAAACATTTTTCACTGTATTTCAAAATTTTTGAGAAATGGTTGTTAATGTTTCTGCCAAAGCAAAGATTTGGAGTTGTGTGAAATTGGGATAACAGTGCTTGACAATTTATTGCAAAACACTCTATAAGATGCATCTTTTGAATGCATCCCCCATGTTGAAGCAAAAGCGACCCCCCTTCAAAAACTGGATTTTAAATTAGCCTGGTCAACTAGCTTGAGTGGTTGAGAGCTATGAATAACAAGCAACAAGCAAGAGGTCTTGATGCCAAGTCCCCATGTTGGTTGTCTCTGTGTATGTGGTCCTCACTTGCTGTCCCTATCAGGTCAATGTACAATAGTCTATGTGACCCGCTTTATATTGAGTACCATCCTCAGAATGAGGGGAAGTGCCCCGAGGGTTTCTCGGGGATGTATTTTCCAAGGAAAGAAACCTTGATTTTAAATCCTAATTGTTTGCATAAATTATGGGGCTCGCTTGGGTAAAATGGCATATATAGGGAAAGAATGGAATTCTAGGAGCTTGAGAGGTGTTCTTGTATGTTTATAGGTGTTGTGGAGTAGCATAGAGTTGATAGAGTTTGAATCTGGGTTCAAATGGTTCCAAAATGCTTCACGTTAAAAAGGTTGTCCATAAGCCTTGACTTTTAGTCTTAGTCATCGTGTTTGGCAAATTTCCAGCTTGAAATTTTTAATTCGCCAAACTTTAACAGGATTTAGACTTGAAGCCAAACTTCAAGACAAATTTGAAGTTGAACTTCAAGTCGAATTTCAAGGCTAATTTATTTGAATTTTATTGAATTTATTCAAATTCAATTTTTAAAAGAAGAAAAAAGAAAAAACCCGATTTCATAAAACCTAACCTGAACCCCTAAATTTTAACAAGATATGGTCTTTTTGAAATATATGTTCAATGTTAGCACACAATTTTCATTTTTATCATATATTCTTAGTGAGGGCATGGAATTTTTTGAATTCTATAGTTTCTTGAACTTAAGGCCAAATTTTATCATACAGTTTTGCATTGCCAAATTTTTGCCAAACCTCATGGTCACTGAACTCAAATACGAACTCGAACCAAGTGACTAAGCTTTTAGTGTCTTTTAAAAATGTATACCAAGGCATAGTCAAGGTATAACATGCTGCAACTTATTGGAAAGCCCTCCAAGTTTGCAATGCATTGCATTTGATGGATTCAAAGTTGGGGTTCGTACGCCCAGGTTATGGCATGATTCCACCCAAAAATCCTTAGCTAGTAGCACATGTGTGTTTAATTGATTTTTAAGTTGCCATGCATTTTTTAGCTATATTGTGATATAGCGAATTGGAGCGTCAATTGAAAATTTGTTCCAGGTTATTGGAGGTCTTTGTATGGAGATGATGTATTGCAAATTTTGTGGCTTAAGATGAAGCACAAAAGAGAGAAACAATTTATGAAGTTTCGATGAAGTGCTTTCCCTCCAAACTTCAATTGTAGATTTCTCTCATTGCAAGGGATCAATTAAAAATTTGTTCAAGGCATTTCTAAGTTTAGGCATGGTGATGACGTGTCTGCATTTTCACAGGTCAGGTAGTGTACAACTAAAGAAATGAGTAGATGAAGTTTTTCCTTCTCCACTTGCCCTTGAGTTTTAGTGAGTTGGTTCTTGATCTTTGGTCAATGGTTTGAAATTCTTTCTAGGGCAATTAATGGTCTCATGGGTGGAAACATGTGTTTAAAATTTTAGTGTCCGAGATGGACCACAACTTTCCGAATCTGGTTTCAAAGTTGTTGGATTCTTCCTTGTGCACATAACGTTTTTGTTTCAAGGTTTTGTTTAGACATACAAAGCATGTGGGGCCCAAGGAAGAGGGAGCTACATGACACCTCCCCGAGCTCTCCTGCATCGCCATGGGAATTTTCAAATCGAAGACCATGGTTGATTAAGGCACTTACATCTTTGATACCTTGAACTTGAAATCTACATGCAATTAGTTTGAATCATATGTTCGCTTTATCCTTAGGTTTCTAAAGGTAAGACTTGGAGTCATTCAAAATGCACATGGTGATGTCAAGTGGACCATTTACAACTTAAAGGGATAATGCAATGTTTTGAAAAAGGTTTCGCAAAGTCTTTAAATTTTATGCCATGTGAAGTTTTTTTAAAATGATTTTTAATACTTTATTTAGAGTGTATTCTAAATAATAAAGTGAATATAGATTATAAAGGAAAAGAGAGAGTCCCATGTTCAAATTTGGCCCACTCCAACAACATTCACAGTCAAGCTTGAAATAGTTACAACTAGCTTGAGAGTGATCTAATTGGATATATGTGGTGAGATATTATTTGGGGGAAGCTGAATGTGATTGGTTTGTCAAAGAAGAGTGGCACTAAGAGGTTAGAACCGTGCACATAGGAAACACCATGACACTAGAATGGTTCCACGGGTGGATGAAAGGGTAGTGATTGGCTTAGAGCTAAGGTATGGTGGGGGCCAATGTGCAGAGCCAGGTGGCTCACCCACAAACTCTCATTTTTTGACATGCTAAAACTCTAAGAATCCGTGGAGCGATTGATTGTGGAAGAGATGGAGGGCTTATGGGCTCTTCAATTTGATAAGGCTTCTTTGAAAAACTAGTTTGTGGTCAAGTGACGTCACCAAGGGTGTGAGGGATAACCACCCTTCAATCTTCTCACATACAAATGCATTAAAACATTCATCCTTGGTTTATTTCAAGGTTATGTGGTGTGGGCCCTCCTCCATGTGCATGTGAACTAATATTGTAGAAGGGAAATGCAAGAAGGTCACTTTATTAAAAACATTTTTTATGCTTTTAATAAAGTAATTTTATAAATCCTTTTTATAAAAGTGTGTTTCACTTGGAATAAAAGGCAAACATAAAGGTCATGAGTTCAAAACTAAATGAGTCCACAAAAGCTAATCAACATAAGTGTTTTAGTGAAAACATAGGCAATACACAACAATTCCAAGTTGGTCTAGCATGGTCCACATGTAGAGATGCCATTGATTAGAAGCTTCTACAATTGGTTAAGGGATGAGACACATGATTGGTTAGTTAGAGAATGTTGGAAGGACTTTGGTAGCTTTAAAGGCTCATGAATGCATAAGGAGAGTTCTCCTTGGATAGAGAAAGGTTATGAAATTCTGGCAATTGAAAGTGGAGAGGAAGAAGCAAATAAAGAGCAACAAAGGGCAAGAGGAGCAAGGATACTTTAAGCAAATGATTCATCACTTAATGACAAGTCCGTTTCTCTCAGTGAAGCAATTCTTCTTGGTCTTTCACTTCTATTTTTTCTCAAATTTGAAGCTTGTAACCATGAATTTTGTAATGCCTTGGGCATATTAGTAGAATTTTGTGACTTCGCCTCCTTATTATTGTATTCTGAATCATGGGATTTGTTACCCCCTAAAAATGATGGGTTATTTTGCATTTTCAAAATTCATAGGCTTTCCTCTCTCACGGAGCACAACAAAAGACCCGTGGAGTTTAGTGGTAAGTATAGGTTACAATAGACACTTGGAGATTATGCACTTTGCTCTATCTTGCTTGAAAACCGCTCTTTATCTGGGGCAAGGGCAAAGGTGTGGAGGAGCATTGATGGCTTGATGGAGGATTTTTTGGGGGCACATTTCACCAGGAGGTTCCATTTGGGCACACTTAACATGCCTTGGGGTGGGGTTACATGGATTACATTACCTTTTTGTTGAATCATTGATGGAGAGCCTTGTTCCTAGGTTAATGACAAGGTTGGGTACTGCATTGATGGCTGATATGAGCAAGAAGGGAGCGCAAGAACATGAATTCCCTACCATATTAGGAGTCCAGAGCATGACAAGTAGTAAGCAAAGGTGTTAGAATTGTCCTACTTGGAAGGGTGCCACATGGCACTAATCTACACCTGTGCTCGGTCAAAGGCCCACTTGAAAGTTGAGGGTGAATGCCCTCTTCAAGGAGGTGGCTAGGGCATGTTGAAGACAAGAAGAGACCCCATTGAGGTGGAATGCCCTCTTCAAGGAGGTGGCTAGGGCATGTCGAAGACAAGAAGAAACCCTAATGGAGGAGCTTCCACACATTTTGAGGCACATTTTACCTTTTGAGGTATTTAGGGGCAAGGATATTGTTCAAGGCCTTTTGTGCATATTTGGAGGCAAATTCTTTGCATGAGAATGTGCCATGTGACATTGTTGACATGATCAAACCCTCAAAGGAAAGGCATTTGCTTATGAAGATGACAAGTGGCATTATGGACCCATTCTATGCACTCAAAGGAAAAGGAGCAAAACGTCCCACATTGGAGGAGGCTTGGAGAATGATGCATGGCAAGGAAAGAAGACAAAGAAGGGATGCCCTTGCCTAGGATGATGCCATGTGTTGGTAGAAGCATTTGCTATGGTCAAAGGGAGTCTCTTGAAGAATAGCATTCCACTCCAATTTCCACCCTAAAAGTGAAAAGAATTGTAATTCAGCTTTGCTTGATCATGAATCCACCGTAAAGGACGTACTCCTCAAGGGGGCTCTCAAAGCATGTTAAAAGGGGTCTATGAAGCATTTCACATAGTTTGAGGTATGAACCACATATTTGGAGGAACTACTTCAACGTATAAGTGGACACATGTCATTTTGTAATTAAATAAAACCTGAAAAAGCATCCTAAGAGGAGTGCGCTAATTCTAGGGTTTCTAGCTCTTTCTTAATATTACTTTATTCATTAGGGTTTGGTTTTAAAGGTATGAATAGAGAGAGATTCATTTGCTAAAGGCATGGTTGGAAGATTGGGAGTTCCCCTCCAAGCTTAGTTGAATATCTTTGGGATAATTGGAAAAAGGATGGGTTCAATGTGAGGTTTTTCCATCTCTCTATTTTTTTCATGGATGGTTAAGGTTTTTGTAAGAATTGTGATGGGTTTGCTGCTGTAATAATATTGCAGAAGGGCAAGTTTGTCACAAAAGAAGAGATTAGGGTTGAGGTTGTCAAGCCTTCCCTAATCCTTGATGTTACCTTGAATTGTTGAAGGATTTTGCTGCTGTCATTTTCTGGTTAGGGCTGTTCACTCTATTTTTGAGAGCTGTCTTTGCCAAGGAGGAAGGTTGGGTATGACCTATTTGGTCCTCTTGATCTTGTTGTGAAATCAGATTTGAAGAAATGTTGGGTATGACCTATTTAGTCCTATTGATCTTGTTGTGAAATCAGATTTGAAGAAATGATGTATTGTTGGCTGTTCATTCAATAAGATGGTTGTCTTACTTTGTCCTTCATCTAGGGTTTCATACTATGGCTGTCCTTATCTTGTTCATGGTTGCACATTATAATTGGCTGTAATTTCATGGTTGTGATGGTGCATCTTGTTTAAGGGCTCTTACTTATTCTTGCATAATCTGAAAATCTTTTCTGGACTAATTAGGGCACATAAGTGAATGGCTTAATTACATCTTCTTCTCTATCATATTCAAGCCTTGCAATTTGATCTTGAGTCCATCATCCAATTGGATAGACTGGTCTTGGTAATTTACCATCCCTTTATTTCAAATGAACATCATAAATACAATCTTTTCTAGGGCTTCCTCCCTTGTGCCAGAAAAGAACCAGCCTAAAGTGAGAGGAAGAGTCGCCGTGGTGACAGTGGGCAACCTTCCTAACTTTCCCTAGGGTTTCACTTGGTTAAGGGACTTTGTAACATTGAAGTGCAGGTTTGAGAGGTAACATAATTCAATGCATTGAAGAAAATTTGTGGCTCCGTCATCTTGTTTATTTGTATTGGCATCTGAGAGAAATTTTAGCAGAGGTATTGAAGTTTGTAACTCTCAGGGGGCTGGTTTACTGTCCTATTTGTTAATAAATGGAGATACCCTGTTGAGATTGAGCTTCACTCATGGTTTATTTGTATTGTGAGATCTATTTTGAACGGCTGAATTGTTCTCTCAAAGCACCCATCACGTTTTTCTCTCTCAAACTTGTGAATGATTGGACTACCACCCTCTCTGAAATTCATGGAGCTGTGTTTTCCTCCAAGTTCTTTTGTATCTTCCACCTGCAAATTTTTATGTCTTGTAGTTTGAGATAATGGTGCCAATGGGAGGGGATTGTGAGTTGTTTTTGTCCATTTCCCTCTGGGATATGCTTTTCCCTCTTTTTCTCTTGTCTGGTTTATTATCAGATCACTGTTTCAACAGCCATTTTTCGTTTTTGAGCTCACGTGCAAAACTCAAGTATGTGTGCTTCAATGAAGTCTAGCAACCCCAAATCTAATACACAACAGCACTGCTGCTGAGGTGACAGTGCACAGTGCCTCTGAGCAAAGTCAGGGTTGAATCCCTTTGGATCAAGAGCCATTGTGGGACCTAAAGTGGATTGTGGATGCCCTGGGATCATTCTCCCTTGAAGGGGAACATCTTGGGGTACAACACTGTTTTCATAGAATTCCAAGGACAGGAATTTTATGGACAAAATTCAAATTAAAATCAGTAACTTCGTATTAAGAGGTTGGAAATAACTATAAATTAGCATAGGAAAATTTTTAATGGACTGGTTTTTAAATGAAAAATGTATGGAACTAAAGACCACAAAATGAAGGAACATTCTATTATATTAAATCTGTTTTATTCATAACCATCAGCTGAATTTTTAACTTAATAATAAGATCAAATAACTACAAACTAGCTTAAGAAATGTGATAAAATAATAAAATGACGGACTGGAATATTTCATAGGATACAAGGAAAGGAATTATTTGAGTGTCCATGGATAACAGAAGCTTGATTAATTGAACTTTCTGATTGAGTATATCCAATTCCTAGAAAATCCTGATGCCTTTCCAAGGTAGGTGCAAGAGAAAAGATACAGAAGTACACCAGATAAAATAAAAAATATAAACAATGTAGTGCTGTATAGTTAGATAGGAGATGAAATCATGTGGTAAAGAACCTGCTTCAGAATGTTACATCGGGTGGAAGTTAGGCAATTTCCCATTTAAGTAAGTTGAGTCTCCTACATTCAAGGCTGTGCAGACTGCAAACTTGAATAACGCGGCATTGGGTATAAACCTCAAATTTCTCAAAATATAGGTGAAGCTTTGTTCTGTGTGACTGACTTCTTGATATATTGTGGGGAAATGTGCTATTTTCCATGTAAAATATGGTGGTCATCAATAATTTTTGTGTGTGTGAGAGAGAGATAGAGAAGGTGCTTATTGCCATTTTGTGCGCAGCAAGGCATATTCTATGTGAGAAACAAGGGAAAATCAATGAGGCATACAAGAAACTACAGGATGGTTGGTTGAGCAATGGAGATAAGGTGCCTCCAGCTGAATTTGCAAAGGTAAGCTTTCCAAACCTGAACAAGTCTGTTGCATGTGATGTTGGAATTATTTCTTGTGTAGTCTATGTGGCATTAATTAGTTTGTAATTATGAAACAACCTGCTGATCTGCCTTTTGAGGTTTGAAAAAATATTCGTGCTGCTTTGGTTTGAAAATCTGTTGACTATTTGAATTTCAGAGGCATTGTTGGAACTTGTGATTCTTCTTTATCAATTTTTTTTGTTTATGTTTGCTTCTAACATCCTTTGAGACCTACCTGGTCTATACGACCTCTTATCTTAGAATCAAATTTATTCAGAGATTCAATCAAGGATGTTGGGTTTGAAGATCTTGTTTCTGTAGTTGAACATTTCAGTTATAAAATTTCTTAATTCATTTTGGCTTTTGTGCTATATAATATTCTGGAGAGAATTATACACAAAAATATTTTATTTCTCAGCAATTTTCCTTCTGGATTTTTTATAAGATCCCTGGAATCTCACCTAGTTTTGTAGCATGCTTCCTTGAAGAAGTGCAGCATTGAATGTAATGTTAAAAATAGGATTTTAGTGGTTACTAAAGTAGAGATAAAGAGTTTGCATCTTGGGTTGAATTACGCAAGCAAGGTAAGCCAGATTATTGTAATTTTGGTTGTTTAACTGTCTGGCCTTTCTTGGATGGCTGAAATCTGCAGACCTCATTCAGACCTCATTTTAGTTTTCTTTTATCTGCTCACAGGTTGCGGCTGAGTATTCAGAATGCCCATCTGGTAAAAAAGGTGGGGATCTTGGATTTTTTCCTCGAGGGAAGATGGCAGGACCTTTTCAAGAGGTAGCTTTTAACACACCTGTTGGAGCTACCAGTGCTCCATTCAAATCAACGTACGTTCACTGTTATCATTTGTCAACATTTTTCTCATATTAGTTAATGTTAAATATATTGGGCTGTGGGCATATTGAAATGTTGTTAAAGCCTCTCTTATGCAAAATTGTGTATCTTTTATGTGCATATCATATATTACTTAGATAGATAATCGGTAACATATTATTGCTGCCATGTGAATTGCTGCAGACATGGCTATCACATAATTTTGGCAGAAGGGCGAAAAAATTGAATCATGGTGTGCTGTTCATGGAATTAATGTTCTTGTTTGGAGGAACATCATGGCATCTTAAGGAATGATTACTATTACTGCAGAGAGAAGATCTTTCACTTTGACAGCTCGAAGTGCTTTTGGGATTTTTATGATATGAATATTGGAATTGTGTAAATAGAAAAATATTGAAACCTAAACTTTGCAAATAACTGGCTTGAAAGAGGAGTGACGATGTTGGAAATTATGGCTTGAAATCCATTTGCGGAGTTATTACCTGTAAGAAACTGGTATAATGGTAGTTTATAAGTCTGTATGTTGGATTTAATCAAGTTAAAACATGATGTATTTGGTAGTAGTTTTGGGTAAATAAACATGTTACACGTATTTTACAAGTAATGGGATTAGAAAGTAATGATATACATTAAAACTTTTGTTTTCTTGACAAAGGCATTCTTATTATCATTATCCTGCCATTAGTTGAGAATGTCCACAGAACTTTGTTTAAGGTTTGAAGTGGTTGATTGACAGAAGGATGCACAGCCTTTTATGGCAAAATACTGGTACATATTTGATCTATTTATATTCCTGGTATTTGCAACTCGATTATGTAGACATGGAACAGGATTATGTGTACATATTTGATCTGTTTATAGTCTTGTTATTTGGTGATTATTGTTTTAGCAAGTTTGGGTATTATTTCTATGGATGTTGAACATTTCCTTGCGAGATTGTGTGGGGTTGTATATATGCCAGGGTGACTGCAGAGTAATCAAATGCAAAGATCGGGGTTAGGTATTGTGTGGTCAGTTTTGGAACAATGGTTTGTTGAACATGCATGCAGAGTTGCTGCTGTATGGAAGATCCATTATAACAAGGTTACTTGCAGAAACTCCTTTTTAGCATATTAACATGCTAACTCGTTCTTTCTGATGCAAACTCTCTATAAGATGAAGGAGTGTTTAATATAATAATACAAGATGCTAAAAAAGATGCCCTGGAGATGACGCATAAGTTTTTTTGGCTGTTGCATGGTCAAGTTGACGGTAATATTTATTCTGCATTGTGTGTGTATATATATATATATTTTAATAAATATAGCGTCCCAGGTTTTTGAAATGATTTTGATTTTGAAATGTCAATGCTCAGGGCTCAAACGTAACTACATGGGGCAAGAAACTAGTGCTAGAGGTTTTTGGGATGGGGCAAGAAAGGGACAGATTTTGAATATGTCGGAACTCCCAAAAGAGACCAGATTTTTGTATGGGATGAGAAAGGAACAAAGATTTTGAACATGTTGGAACTGCCACAACAAGAAACCAAATGTTTGAAATTTTAGCATTTGGTAGGTAGTGATGTATGCAGTATAGAAATTGAGACCATTGTATAAAAGTTTCAAATCTATCTAATTTTTCTTTACAAATGTTTATGAAAGACATGATTGATTATGTAAGATTTCCTAGGTAAGCAAGGCATTATCAAACTAAGAAGCTACTGTTGAGAAATGTAGCTCGAGCAGGAACTTCTTGCACAGGTTTTAATGTAAACGTACAGGAAGTAGTTTAAGACATTTCCTTGGTGACCTCTGTGGAAAGTTGATCACTAATTCTATCTTGTAATTTGACTTAAAAAATAAAAGAAGAAATGAAAAGCTTATGTTTTGAAGTCAACTCGTCTTGGGATCTAAATGAAATGTTCTAGAACACTAGTGACTTGAATTAAGATTTAATCTTAGCCGCACATCTCAAGATTGATATAGATGACAGCTAGGATTGAAGAGATTAGTCATCTTTTCTCAAAGCATAAATAGGACAAGATAGGAGATACATTACACATGAGAAGAGAATGGAAGAGTTGGAAGATGGCCGAGTGCATTCAAGGAGAAAAGATGAACAAATCGCTAAAGAGACTAGCAAGTACAACAGACAGTACAGTGTGTACAATTATTGTAGCGATCATTTCTTCAAGCATAGGCCATACACCCTTAGATCTGGTCGTACATCCTCACATCTACTTGTATACTGCTGTTTGAGGTGATTTTAATGACCATACAGTTGCTAGTTTAACTAGGCTGTAGAGATCACCTTGTAAGCTTTGATCAAAGGAATGAAAATCTGATTCGGAGGATAAATCTCTGTGTATGTGTTTAATAATAATAATAATAATAATAATAATAATAATAATAATATAATTTTAAGGTCACAGCTATGCAAGAGACCAAATTGGTGTATGAGACCCCCTTATTTGTGGGACAAGGGACCCCCTCCGCGCAGTGATTTGTCTGCTAAAGTCTACGGAGGTATGCATACCCTACCTCCCTCTGGATTTGAACTTGTGACCTCTTAGGAGGAAACACATTCAACTATTGTGTGATTGATGCAATGTTCAAAAAATTAATTTTCTGTTAAATAAATCTGTTTTGAGTTATTTAATGAGAAAACATGAGGACAACAATCACCTAGGTTGAAAAATTTACATGGTATCAAAGATTCTTTATTTGATTGAGATTCTCAAAGGTTTATTGCAATAAACTAACTATTGGAAAGGACCGATAGTTAAAGAGGGTTTTATTATTTCTGTTAAGGACTATTTTTTCAGATCTAACAGTTTGGGTATTAGTTCTTAGAGATGGCCTTAGTCTCAAATTCAAGAAGAGACTTGATGAAGCCTCAAATTTTTTGTCATGGAAAGTGAGGGTTACATTCTGCCTTTTGTCCATAGATCTCCTATCTTTTGGGATATTGTCAAATGATATTGTGCCTTCGGACTCACAACAGTTGACAACTCACAAGAAATAAGTGAAGGCCAAGTGGATAATCATGGATGTCATAAAGGATCATGTAATCTCTCATATATCCAAGAAGAAGACAATAAATGAAATGTTTTATGCTCTAGGAATTCTCTATCAAAGTGAAAACATAAACATACAAATGATATTTGCGAAACAAACTTAGCTCCACAGAGACGACCATATCAAATTTAGCTACTAGTTACCTTAAGGTCATGCAAATTTGTGATCAATTTGCAGTTGTTGGGGAGAAAGTTGTAGATGTAGAGTTGGTGAACATGGCATTGGATATATTTTTAGTTTCATGGGAAGCATTTGTCAAAGGTATTTGTGTTCGCTAGAACCTTTGTAACTTTGAAATGTTGTGGGATGACTATATATCCAAGAGGAGACTCAGATGGAGTCAAAAGCCAACAAAAAGGGTGGTGATGAGAACCTAGCCCTATTTGGTCAGACAAATAAGGGCAAAGGTAAATGGTTCAACATATAGGTAAAGGAAAGAGTGAGGAGTTAGCTTTACGACCAAGAAATAAGGTCTTGAGTAATAATGATTGTCATAAGCACAATCATTATGCATCACAATGTCTAGATAAGAGGGTTAAAGGGAAGTAGGAACATACATATGTAGCCTTTGTAGAAACATAGATGAACAAGTTTGTTGCGAAGTTCAAGAAGGATTTATCGATAGTACCTTGCCTTTCTACCAACATGGTTCCTAGGAATGCATGGTATATGGACTATGGGGCATCTTGTCATGTGACATCAGTTTGGCGTTTATTTTTTAGTCTAACGAAGCAGGACTCAAGCATACAAGTTGAGTTTGGTGATGATGCCAAGTACCCACTAGCATGAGTTGGTAATATTCTCTTCTAGCTCATTTGAGGTAACTCTTTAGATTTTGACAATGTCTTATTTGTTCTAGATCTTAGAAAGAACTTGCTTTCAGTTTTGGTTATAGAGGATAAGGGCTTTGCAATTGAGTTCAAGAATCAACAAGCCCTCATCAAGCTAATGGAATCTAGCCCAGAAACAACTCAGGTAATAAGGGTTATAAAGAAGGTAATCTTTCCAGGTTGTAGGGTGACCTTGTTCGAGGCCTAGTTCATAACAGTGACAACCTGTGCAAGTTGTGGCACAATAATATGGGACACTTGCATCATAGAGTGTTGTCTATTCTGAGGGAGATAGTCATAGGTCTTTCATGGTTCAATATTGAGCAACATGGAGTGTGTAGAGGGTGCATGCTTGGAAAACATGCCAATGCTGCTTTCCCAAGTAGTGAGCATAGGTCTAAGGAGATTTTAGAGATAGTGCATTCAGATGTTTATGGACTAATGTAAGTGGCATCGATTTTAGGAAACAAGTACTATGTTTCCTTCATAGATGACTTCTTGCAAAACTTGGATCTACTTCCTAAAGATCAAGGATGAGGTTTTTAGCAAGTTTCAAGAGTTAAAAGCTCTAGCTGAAAACTAGTCGGGGAGGAAAATCAAAGTCTTGAGATCATATATGGGGGGTGAGTATACTTCCAAGGAGTTTGAGGGTTTTTGTAAGGAGGCATGAATAAAGAGGGAGTTGATTGTTCTGTACAACCCACAACAAAATTTGGGTTGCATAGTGAAATAATCAATCCATCATTGGGGCTACTAAGGCCATAATCAATAATCAATGCTTGCCAATGTTTCCTTGCACAGAGGCTTGCTACACAACAATCGACATCTAGAACTAGTGTCTTCACAGGATCTCAGAGGAAAAGACACCAGAGGAGACATTCATTGCTGTAAAGTCAGAGGTGAGTCATTTCTACATTTTTGGTTGTCTAGTTTATATCCATCGCCGGTAAAAAGAGGACTAAGTTGGAACCCTC
>JZKD02S0785635.1:0-14647 GCA_000966675.3 Picea glauca | reverse complement strand
AAAAACAATAATGAGTCATATTTACATCAAACAATATTGGGTCCATTACCCAAACCTTTGTGCTACGGGGCTTTCTTCAAGGGTTGACATCAATGACAACCAACCTTAATCAGCAGAAGAAGGAAAATTATGAAGTGTGGAATATGTCCATATCCCGAGACAACACAATATGAAAGACGTGAAGTGACACCCCTCAATCCAACCAGTTGCATCATCTATGCATTAAACACAAGATCTTTTCCCACACCAGCTTACGAAATCATTTATTCCATCTTATGGTTGAAATCAAACTCTAGTCTGCAAGCTTTTAATTCCCAGCATATGCAGCTCCTCCTCGCATGTGGGACGAGCTCTCCATATTACTCCATGATGAAGAACTCATTCAAGCAAGTCAATCAAATAGTACAATCGGTTACGAATCAACAAAGGATAGCATCACTTCAGAGGATGGCGTTGAACTTCACACGAAGGCTAGAGATTGGAAAATTCAAAGTATCGACGATGGTGAAACTCATATGCACACAGATTAAAATTGCCTACATTATCGTTTCCATTCAATATCTACATTGTCATGTCCAAGGTGAAGCAAAAATGTTGTGTAGCGAAAGAACTGAGTGTGGCTGCACCACTTGCAAACTAGAGGGGATGAAAATGAAAGTGGAGCACCAATAACAACAAATTGAAGCTCTTAGAGAAACCTAAGCACAACTCGGACAACTTTTGTAGGCTAACGAGGAGTGACGTGACCATGAATTGACAATTATTCTTAGGAGACTCAACATGCAAACCCAACAAAACTGAAGATTGGAAAGGGAGAGGTAAGGACGACAAAACGCCACTCGGACTCAACATGCTACCATTCCATCAGTTGGTTCTCAGGTGTCTTATGAAGTGGAGCAGCCAGTTCATCAGCAACCCGCAGTAGATCTCCAGAAAGAAATACAAGTCCAAGTGGATACAGAACTCAAATTAAATTAGCCAGACGTTTTTAACTATTGTTGCTATTACCCTTCATAATCTTAGAAACACTTTGTTAGGACAATTCACTGGTATTTGGCCATCTCCGAAAATGGTTGCTTTATGGTTGGAAAAAAAATGGACCATTGCTTTTGCAGAAGAGGGTTTTTCGCCTTTCTCTTTGAACATAAGGAAGATAGGGATTTAATTTTTTGTAGCAGTCCATACTTTTTAGGAGTAAGAGCAATGTACCTCAATAAATGGACCTCATATTTCAGTCCATGGAATGGCGTCCCTTTGGCAGTTTATGTTTGGGTAAGACTTCTTCATTTGCCTCTTCATTGTTGGAATGATGATGCCTTTCGAAGTATTGGGAACACCATAAGTAAATATATAGATTGTGTTGAATCAAAGGAATGACTATATTCATGTGCAAGGATATGTGTAGAAGTGGACCTTGAGAAAGGGATTCCTAAAGCAGACGTCCTCACTCTAGATAACTGGGAACATATTAAACAACTGGATTACGAGCATCTACCATTCAAATGCAAATTGTGTCATGAGTACGACCACTTTGTCAGAAATTGCAAGAAGGCAAAACAAGCCCCGCCCAATGTTGGAAGAGAGGAGCAATAGCAAGCGGTATCAAAGAAAATGGGTCTTGGTGGAAATAAAGGACAATCGACTAGTCCCTCATCCACTCGTCCTCCCTCTTCTGGCCCGAAATCGCCTAGTAAAGCTGTGAATAACCCTATGAAAAAATATCTTGCCACATCAAACAGGTTCAAGTCATTGTCCCAATTAGAAGAAACAATAGAGGAAGAATCCCAAACTCCCCTTGTTATTGAAATAACAAGTCAAGAGCAACCTTCAGTCCAAATTATTCAACCCCCCCCCTTATCTAGTTTGGAAGTCGCTACTATGAAGTCAAAAGAAGACCATGTCATTTCCCTAATCTCTAACCCTTTGGATCTCCGTCTGGAGGACTTAGAGGCCTTCGAAGATGCGGAAATTGGTTTTTTAGATGCCAAATATAATTTTGGAACATAAATTCAGGGCAAAGAGGGTCAAGAAGATAAAGCCTCGAAGGAAATTTTACCAAGGAAGTCGGAAAGAAAACCCACGAAATATGTGAGGGAAGAACGGGCTCAAAAAGATATTTTATTGGTGTTGAAAATTTGCTTATGCAGCTAAAAGTTACAGTTCTCTTTTAGTTATTACAATTATTCAGCTCATTAACTGCATATATTAGATCACTGAAAGAGAGACAATCACATAAACAAAATAGACACAGACTTTATCCTAGGAAACCCTCTAGGGGAAGAAAACTCAACAACTTCTTTAAGTATAGATTCTTCAACCAAGAACAATACAAAGACAGAAAACATATAAACCCTTGATGTGTCTCCCTTTTTTCTCCAAGACTTGCGTGCTTTTTTCTCTCTCTTGAGCTTGAGTAAGTGAGTGAATGAGGTGTCTAGTCTCTCTTATTTATACACAATGACATGACCTCTTTTGACATTAGGGCCGACTTGTCATATTACACTTTATTTTCTTTACATTAGCCACAATAGGGGCCGACTTGACTAAATTCACTTTACAATGACTTTTAGGGTTTTGTAATGGCCTCAATGGGGCCAACCTTACAAGTACAATTTGTCATTACCCTTTTAGGGTTTCTACATGGTCAAATACAATAAGAATATCTTTCGCAACTACATATTCTTCAACACTCCCTCTTAGCGAGGAAGGTATTCTTCGGGAACAATATGCTTATGCATGTCTATACACTTCGGCCATTGTCTTGTTGAATTTCACGAATCTATGCATTATAAGAAGTTTTGCACTTTCACTGGAGTAGTGTACCAACCTTTGTTGAAGTAGCATACCAACCTGCGATGGGGTAACAAAACAACCTGCGTTGGAGTAGCATACCAATAGATCTGAAAATGGAATGAATATGTTTCCAATAGATCTTAAAAATGAAGAAGACTTATCTCTTAAAATTGCAAGTGTAAAATGGCATGTGTTTGGGTAATTGGATCAAGTTACTAACACATAAATTTAGTGAGTTTTACTTAAACAGGAGCAACATATTAGACTGATAAAATCCATTAATAATGAACACATAACACAACAAATGATAAAGGAGTTCACCCCTCTCTTGGGCCACATCTCCTGGTCCAACTTCCCTTTGATCAATTTCATTATGCTTAAAAAGTGCTCTTGCAGTGCTCAAAATAGAAAATGGATGGCTTCAATGGCTTCAAAACGTCCAAAAACCCCTAGCTGGGCTTTTTCGGCACCTGGTTTGGCCAAAAAATGAAGAAGTTACACCTCCTAGAAGTTTTCCCCTTCAAGCTTGATGTACCTGCTCGCCAAAACGCACCTGTGAAAATCTAACCCGACTCCCGCAACATTTATGGGCCTAAAACCCATCACACACGCACATCCCACAAATTGAGACAAACTGTCAAACAATTAGCGGACTAGGCGCCTATAAGGGTGGAGGACGTGGTTGTGTGGCTCCCCATGTGGCTGGGCGCCGACCTTAAGTTCTGCACCGGTCTCAGAATTTGTTGCTAGCTCTACGCATTGTGGTAAGGTCATGTGGTACTTGGAGAACCGTGGGCCATGCGTTGGGGGTTGACTCCATTTAAACTTAAAAACCGCGTGCCAATCAAATCCTGCGTAACAACCATACCACCAAAATATTCGCCCAACGTATAGTGTAAGGTTATATGGCAACGGTTCTATGCAATGTGCGTCAGAGGGCTGGGGCTTGGCCCTAGCCCTTTACTCCGCAGAAAAAACATTATGGTAAGCTTAAATAATTAAATCACACCATACTTGTTAAGAACTACTATGGGCGAGATGGTAGCCTGGGCCTGCCAAGACTCTTCCCACACACCCAGATCACGGGTTCGACTCCTATGGAGTCCCATAACATTTTACCACTGCCAACCTATGGAGGGGTGCTACGTGGCAGCCCACGATTGGGCCATGTGGCACCATTACATTTGCCCACCATAAGACACTTGTCAAACTATGATTCGACCGTGTCTACCACACCTTCCTAGTCAACATTCCACTCCTCTGCCACGTCACTGTATGACTTGTATAGTTAGTTGTCACGTCAACACTGTACGGACTGTACAGTCAGCAAAATTTTGCATGTTTGGAAAAACGAACAGAACATGATATATTGCTCATACGACGTTCGTTTGAGCCCGTTCAAGTTGTGTTGGGTTTGTAACGACGAGGCCTACGCACACGTCCATTTTGAAGCGATTCTGAACACTTTGATTTTTGAGCAAAATTTGATCCCCTGGATCACACCTCCCCATTGGGAAGCTTTTGGACCTCCAAAAGAATACTTTTAGTCAATCTATAGATGAGGGTACAGTTCCCTCACCCTTACAATCTAAATCCATCCAACCTTACTTGGATCAGTGCCTTTGAGACCAATACGAAACTTGTCATGCCTTGCTACGTACTTGGCTTGGCTCTTTCTCAACTGTTCTTGAACGGTTTGCTGCACAAACTGTCCCTTATCTCGTTGACTCTTTCACCCTGTGAAAAACATAGCTTGCCAAGATACAAAAGTTTACCATGCACGTAGGAATTCAATTCCTCAACTTGGTTAGTACAACATAAATTTGCATAAAAATCTTTGAAATCAACATCTATGGCATATTGTTCCCAATAGCTCTCATGCAGGATAAGATTATGCTTGTAAATCATGAAAGTACTAACAATAGGCCTAGTAAGCATATCAACAACTTTATCATAAAAGTCTTTGTTATCCCCCACTTTTAGGGATAACGAGGAGATTATGTCTCCTCGCCCACAGGTCCTAGACATGGAGTACCAAGAGCCAGATCGACTTGAGCATGGCCCTGGAGGGCGCATCTTTTCTCCCTTTTAGTGCCTCCACTTTGTCAACAACAACAACAACATCCATCACCTTCGGCTTGGTCCTGTATCAGAGATGGTTCTTACTCCATGAGGTAATGGGTCCGGGTATCATGGTATGTGTCACTCTGATCCTCAAAACCTTTGAATATGTGCATTTGATTCCTTTTGTTTCTAACGGGTGCTTAGATCTTATACTTGTCCACTTGACCATGTCTAGGGGAAATGAGAGGATGCCCTAACAATTTTGTGTCCATAGGTTTTGATTTGCCACTGGGGGATTTCTGAAAAGCCATCATCCGTTCCCGTCATACATACCACTTTCCATCTTGTTTCCCACTCACCCATCCCTTTACACTAGTCTGGGCATAGGGTTAGCCAATCATTTAGGGGTTGTACCTTACCTGGTGGGAAGAATGGGATAAAAGGCCTGGGGGGTAAAAGCAACTGACAATAAAATCCCGAGAATAAAAAACTCGAGATGCTTCACCCAGGGATCCTCGAGAAAGCAAAAAAAATCTTCTCAGCAAGAAACAAAGGGACCGGTAAAAAATAATAAAACAAGACCTAGTTGAGGGATAGGGGGTCTCATCACGAGCCAACCTATTAGGTCCATGGGTGCCTAATGGTATGACACTACTAGCAGTTGGTTACCACGCCAAGGTAGTGGCTCTTGGTTGCATGGACAAGAGAAAGGGGCTCTCATCACGAGCCATCCTTCTCATTTCCGTGAAAGTGCTTGTGGCTAACATTGCTACCATTGGTCACCAAGCTAGGGCAATGTCCCTTTACTAGCTTCTTGAAAGAAAAAAACAATAAGACAAGACCTGGTTAGAGGATAGGGGGTCTCATCACGAGCCAACCTATTAGGTCCATGAGCATCTAGCAGTATCACACTACCCACATCTGGTCACCACGCCGAGGTAGTGGCTCTTGGTGGCATAGCCAAGAGAAAGGGGGTCTCATCACGAGCTAGCCTTCTCATTTCCGTGAAATGCTTGTGGCTAAGATTGCCACCACTGGTCACCAATCCAGGGCAATTTCCTTTGACTAACATCTTGGAAGAAAAAGAATGAATATAAAAGGCATGAATGGGCTTGGAAACATTTGCAACCATGACAGGTGCAATTCACCCTCCACAAAGGCACCCACTGGTAAGCCATCCTTGCTATCACTGCACCTTTTTCCCAGGCATCCCCATCCACCTCACCCACTTACATGACTTGGATTTAATCCTTTCCAGAAACATCCCTCTTCCAGTAGACACTAACCCAATAAGACGTCATGTCACCTCCTCCAAACTTGCATTGCAGACTTGTATAATGTCTTTGAGCACTAGACTGGGGTAAAAGGGTTTTTATGAACATGTTTAATAATATTGATGATGAGATGTGACTGACATTGCTATGATCCCTGTGACTTATGAGCCCCTGGAGGGCATAGTTTTTGATGTGTAGGATCATGCCCGACGGACAGGTACACATGGGGAGATGATCAGTTTGAACCTCCATGGGGCTAAAGAGCCCACCAGATGGATGTTGAGACCCCAGCAGGGCAAAGACAAGGCAGAGCGTTTGTACCAGGGAAGAGGAGAAGAATCTACTAGAGGCAACTGAGCAGACCTGTACCTAGGGGGGTCGAGCCCTCTCCACAGGAACGTTGGCCTTGAAAGGCCCAGGACGTCTCTTAGGATTCCCATGATGTCACCCAGCAGTCTGAACATTTTGGGAGGTAGATATGGTAGTTTTGGCATGTGTGGCAGCTTGGGGAAGCCCAAGGAGGGCTAGTGTTTTGCTCCAGGAGGTTGCATTTTCCCTAAAAGGGGCTAACGTCGCCCTAGAAAGGGGACGACGTCTCACTATTGCTTGATTAGGGTTTTAATTTTAAACATTTAATGTAAAACAATATGATTTTGGTAATTTGGCCTTGCCGACCTTTTAATGACCTCAAATGTAATTTAGGTCATTGGTATGCTATATATTGAGGGTTTTTACCTTCATTTTTTGATCATATCTCACTCACTCATTAGTGAGGTTTGAAATTTGCGCCCTTCTTAGGGTTATTGGCTGAAATTTTGAGGCGCACTTGTTGAAGGAAGACTTTTATTGGCATTTCTCTTGGTGGAAGGTGTTACAACTAGGGTTTTGCTACATGGTTTCTTGGTTTATGTAAGTGAATTTCTGCAAACACTTCTTAATTGAATGGTTTTAGTTCTATTTACTTGCATATGTTGTTATAATTTGTTGAATCAAACCCTAGGTGACAAGCACTATTTAATGTCCTTGTCTCATGTCCCCACTAATATTTTTTATTCATTTGATTTGCATGAACAAAATAGAGCCTTGCCATAGCAACACTCTATCCTTTCTTCTAGCCTAGCCGTTTTTCATCTTGCAATTGACCTAAGGAAGGAGAAAACACACTAAGGCCTAGGGTTTATACACCTTAGTGAGTCGTTTTCCCTAGGGTTTTGTTGATGAAGCCTTGCTATAGAAACACTTCATCATTAAACCCTCTTGTCTTTAGCCATTGCATGTATTACTCAAGCTAGCCAATTTTTATTCTCGCCATTGAGCTGAAGAAGGAGGGGAAAGCACTAAGGCCTAGAGTTTCTACACCTTAGTGACCCTTTCTCCCCTAGGGTTTCATTGTCGAGGCCTTGCTTTAGCAACACCTCAATATTTAACCCTCTTGTCTTCATCCATATCAAGCTAGCTGTTAAAATTTGTCTTTCTAAGCTAGAGAAGGAGGAAGACGCACTGGAGCCTAGGTCACCTACACCCTAGTGAGTCGTCTCCCCTAATGTTTGACCTGTTGAAGCCTCACTTTAGCAACACTTCGACACCAAACCCTCTTGTCTCTAGCTCTATCACTATCATCATGGCCCTTCAACATTTGTAGCCGTCTTTTTGACTCCATTTTCCCTTATAAAGCATTGATCTAAGACCTCCATTTGTGTTGAACACCTTAATCATACAAAATTCTAAACACTTTGAGCAATCTCTTACTAACCTTTCTAACCCTAGCCTAGACTAATTTTACTAACCCAAGTGTTGTCGTCACCTTTTCATGACATAAACATATGTATGCAGCTTTCATTTTATCTTTTAAAGCAATTGAATGTTTGGTCAAGGCATGGTTTATAAAGTGTTAATATTATTACATTGAATGCCAACGTTGTTTTATCATTTATTGAGAAGTGATATTTTAATCTTAGCTATTGTACAAACATTGATTTACTTCGTCAATATCATTGCGCAATTGCTTATTATCATAAAAGTCATTTGATTATATGAAGTATTAACCAACAAGCAAGCTTGCACATGTAGTTTCTTTGTTGCTTTGTATAGGGCAAGTATTCTTCTTGGTTATTACTTAAGGTTATCTTTTATCTTCATTGGCTATTAAGCCAAACTTTCTAATCAAGTGGTAACTTGTGAGGGGGAATATTATCACTTAGCCTTTCTAAAGCCTTTTGCCTTCTCAAAACCCCAGGTCACCGGGGACATATCCCCTGGGCCTTACCTCCCTAAACAGAAAGAACTTTCCCATTGAGGTGATAGTGGTGGGATTGGTTCAGTTACGCCAGTTTGACCTCCTTTCATCCGTCCATTACCTTAACTACAAATTGTGTGATAACAATCTTTCTTATACCTTATCAACAAGTGGAAAACATAACTTGTCAAGGCATGCAATGGAGCTTGCTTTGCTTTCAAAGATTTATTCCATATGTCTCCTTCAACAATCATATATGTAGTCATGTTTGAGGCTCTCAAATCTACCCACATTCACCACATACAATCTTTCTTTGGTACCAAACCAATTAGTGATCTGCGTGGCAAAGTGCTTGGTTTGATGACCCCTTTGTCAAGCAACTCTTGGGCTTGTTTTCTAATTTCAACATTCTCCATGACTAGAATCCTGCATATGTCAATGTTTGGAAGAGGTCCTCCTTGCTGCAATATAATCTCTTGTTGGATACTCCTTTTAGGAGGCAATCCCCTTGGTTCCTGAAACATCTCTGTTAGCGATCAAAATGCACTGGTCTTTTAAGAGCGTTTTTATCTCTCTCTCTCTCTCTGTTTCACTCATTTTTCTTATTAGCCTTTGGCCTGTGTCTTCATTTTCGAGTTTCCTTATCAACTCTCATTGATCATGGTTGCTCCAAACCTTTGCAATTCGGTCTTCAACCTGCATTTCACAAATAAAAGTCAGTTTATAATCTTTTATGTTTTTTATAATTTAATAAAATCCATATTTTTATTTTATTATAATTCCCCAAAAGCAATAATGGTGTGTGTCTAGGTGAACCTAGTCTATCTTAAATCAAGCCTAGCGCACCAAGCAATATGCCAAAATCCGAGTCCATATGTTACCAAAGCCACGCAAGTCCAACGCGAGTGCTAAGCTCTCCATTTCACATATGTCATTGGAATGCCCTAGTGACTAGAATCATAATTAAAAGTTATAATCTTCAAAATCCCTATGTATGTGATATATGTCTCATGAGCAGAGTTTAAAATAATAAAACACAAAACGCAGACAGTTGACAAATGCCCGAGATTGTAGGTGCTCTAAAGAGATGCTTAGCCCGGTGTTTAGTTTGCAAATATAGAGGTGTCAAGTTGAGATCTAAGGCGTCGATGTTGATGCAGGTCATTACACATCAAATGCTAGGTGTCAAATTGAATATACAGTGTAAATATTAAGCCAGGGTCGAAGGTTTTTCTGTTATAGCTCACATTAATTCATGAGCCGAATCAATGGCTTAGAAGTACCATCATTTTTGTCTCTGTTTTTTCTGGGCAACGTATTTAAGATTTTGAGGAACCATGCATCATAAGACAAACAATTTTTGCATATTCGGGTTGTTCTTAAGCCACTAATCAAGCCATGTGCTCAGCCAAAGCAACGACACGTTTTCTTCATAGGAGTTTTCTTTTTTTTTACAGGGCCGAGTTCATCTATTTGAGATCACAGATGCCAGTGGCCTGTAAGGTTATTCATGTTACTATTAGGCTGAGTTCCATATCCTTTAGAGCGTTTTTATGGCAGAGGAGGTCGCTAGTGCCTTTGATGCAGAGGCCAATAGATAAAAATTATGGACTTCATAAATGATGTTGTTGCTACTCTGGATGCTTTTGTGGAAGCATATCCTATTGTTGCATCATGTTTCATCTCTTGAGAGTTTCCAATAAAGATAATCAATAATTGCTCTCAACCTTGGCAAATATATATGATTCATGGCTGTCAATATTACAGAATGGCGTTTTCCAGGCGTTGCTAGGATTTTACTATTGTAGTGCTAGGTTTTCATTGGCAGTTTGACCCAAAATGAAGCAATTAAGTTTCTTGACTGCAATATTAATAAAATCATAGAGGACAGAACCGTCGACCCTCTGGAGGTGTCATATCCTTATCATGACCAGATATCAGTTGTATATTATAAATGCTCTCTTCTCTTGTTTAGTGGTTGTTGTTAGAAAAGGAACTCAAGCCAGAGATTCTTTTTGAATGCTTAACCTCTGATTTCAGAGGTGATCTAGATGCAATTACCACGGTTGTAAAACCTGAGCTAGATGTATTTGCTCACAACGTCGAGACAGTGAAACGACTTCAACGAATAGTAAGAGATCCAAGGGCAAGGTATGACTAGAGCTTGCTTGTATTGAAGCATGCCAAGGTGTCAAAGGAAGGAATGTTCACCAAGTCTTCCATAATGTTGGGTCTTGAAGAGACATAATCCATGCTTTAACAGAGGAGACAGAGGAGTGTCATGACAATGACGAGATGGAGTTATCTATGGAGGTTCCTTCATGGAGTATATCTAATGTCATAGAAGAAAACAATTTGGTGAGAATGGAGGAGACTATACCTTCAAATGAGAATGCGGATGGGGAAGAAACTCCAGCAGCTGCCGAAACCCAGAGCATAAGCAAGTCGGTGCAAACTGTTAACTCTCTAGAAGTTGCTCTTAGTGTTCAAAATGAGGACGACCTTGTTGCCAAAATGGAAGTATTGCTTCCAGCTCTCGAGCAACCAGTTGAAGGTAAAGAATCGACACTCAGATGTGGTGAAATTTTGCAGGAAACAGAGTTGGGCATGGCCGATATGGATGATAAGTGCATCATTGACTCAAAGTGCCTTGCAAACAACAAGGTCGAAGATGCAAACTTTGATAATACAAATGAATCAGAACCAAAGATTTTGCAGTGTGAAGGCAAAGAAGATAATGAGAAGTGGATAGAAGAAAATCACCAAGGACTATAACAGTTTGTGGTGGTTAGCAAAACGCCTTAAGAGGAAAATTAAGAAATTGAAGCAAAAGAGTAATTCACATCCAGATCTACAGGTACTGGCCCAGGTTGTTGTGAATATGCAGGGAGATAAATCAAAGGCACACTAAGTTTTTGGTAAAACAACAGTTTTGGAGATGAAAGGTTCCTTTTTGGCCAAAGACGGAACTTTCACCAGAGCAAAGGGTAAAATTACAATCAGTTAGCTGGTGAAAAGTAAAACTTTCACTAGCTAACTAGAAGATCGTAAGGTGAATTAGCTGGTGAAAGTACATAATTTTTTTTTTGGAAAGCTAAGCTGGAGCGAGGTGATTTTGAAGTATTTAAAAAAGGTTTGAGAGCATCGAAGGATTAACCACCTAATCAAGAAACACTCAACATAAGAGATTCGTGGAGATTTTGAGACCAAATGCTAAATTGGTCAACTAAAGTTTCGGTTATGGTTATTAAAAGAGTCCAACTATAGAAGACATGTGTCTTTACCCTTCCACGACACAACAAAGTCCTAAAGGTGATGAAGTACAGATGTCAAGATCAACATAGAAGACAGTTCGAGTTCTAGGAACTAGTCTTTGCTTATCAATTGTATTTAGTTAGTTTTATTTTCTATATTTAGATACAGATCCAAGTTTTTAGGATCTAAAAAACCGATTGTAAAGGGCTATAAATGCCTATCTTTTCTAAGAGATAAGGGTTCAATTTGGGAGACATTTTCTGGCTATTGTACTAGACTTTTATTATTGATAATAGAATCATAGTCCTCTTTTGTTTTCAATATCAGATTCTTTCATATTTCATTATTCTGCACTTTATTTCAGTTTAACTCAACTTCTAAGAACTGTCATCTTCTTATTAAGCTCATGAACTTAAATTAAAGGTCCTCTTGTTGTCTTGTATGACCCTGCATGTTAATGTATTTAGTTATCTAGACTAGCGTTCTGCATCCCCTGTTCAACTATGTTGTCTGATTATTGATTTCTAAAAGCACTGTCTTATTCAAATACATGATAAGTGGTCACTTTCATTAGCTTTTGAGTTATCCCATTGTTCCAAGCATACCAAATTTACCATATTCTTGATTTACCAAGCATCTTTGGCCTACAACCCCAAAGATTTTCTTGGAGTGATAACAAATTAGCATCGTTGCCGGGGAGAGGAGATTGAAGCTCAACTTCCCTGGGAAATGATAATAGATCCAGCTTTGATGACAGACAAAGCCTGGACATCATTTGATTGTAATCATCTATCTGGCAACTCCATGAAGGACGAATTCAATGGCGACTCCATTGTTCAGAAAATTGTTGGTGACTCCACTGGTATGACATGAACAGGATCTTAGCAAAGAGGTATGCATTCTGTGATTTTTCAAGTATTTCTGGTTTTCCTAATCTAGTACCTACTAGAGATGAATGGGAGAACAGTCTTCCCAGATTTCGAGGAGAAGAGTGGGAAGTGCTAGCTGAACATTTGTTGGACTTTCATGATTACATGAATTGGTTGCAAATAGTGCATGAGGATGTGCAGATTCGACTATTTTGTTTTTCATTAGAAGGGATTGCTTGTGATTGGTACCTGTCTCTGCCTATTGCTAGTATCAACTCTTTGGCTGATTTTCATGCTACCTTCCATGTGTTTTGTAAAGGCATATTTTCAGCCGACTTTCAGATGTTTTATCTCTTTGTCTTTGTAGCTTGGCACGCCGATGTAAAACAAAACAAGCATCGACACCTGTACAATTTTGCAAATTAAGAACGGGCTTTGTGACGAGTTTACGCGTTGCGTGGTGAAAAACGCGATCTGGGCGGTTATATCATCGAGCGTCTGCTTGAGTAAAGAAAGTATGTGCCACACCCTTTTCCCAGCTCATCCATTCTTGCCTATACGATGCACATAGTCTTTCGTTGTAAGAGGGAAACTGTAGTTGATCACAACTTCTACATTTGGAATATCAAGACCTCTTGCAGCAATGTTTGTGGCAATCAATAGTGAACACTTTACATCCTCATTACCTTCTTTGAAGCATTGAATCCACTGTCACTGCTTCTTTCTTATATAACACAAAGACAAGTACACAGTTCCTTCGAGACTGATGGTATTTCTCAAGCAAGGATACCAATCACATGTCTCTATCCGATCCTCCAAAACCTCCACTATTTGCATGACATCATGATTTGCAGCCAAATCCTGTGAACCAACAACCACCTTTATAAGATTTGGATCCATAAACTCTTTGGCCAATTGATGTACAACTACTGGCCAAGTTGCAATAAACATAACGGTTTGCCGAGCTGGGAACACACAATGATATCCAACACTTTCTTGCTTTAAAGCAAGGCAGCCTTTTATAAGCCCAAAATACTCTCGTTCCTTCTGATGGTCAGATTGACATCTCCAAAGGGAAGCAGAATCTTGTTATACTACACCTGAAATTCTCAATGGCTCTTTCCAAAGCCTTTGACCATCAAAATTTCCATGTTATAACTTTAAAAAAAATAAACCCGAGAGACAGTCTCTTATTATTCATCATCGGAGTCTGCAAATGTAATCTTTGTTGATTTTGGAGCATTGGCAGTAATTTCTTTGAAGTGTGCCCCATATAGCTTAGATTCCTTTTTCTTGCATCTAAGTTGAGACTTCAATAATCTGTGTGATATCTAGATTGCTTCTTTGAAAGATCCATCCAATGGTGTAGGGTTGTGGGTGCGACATTGTTGGCAGGGCCAGTTGCGTGAAAACCTCTACTGAGATGAGGTTCTTCTGTCTACCGCTATCAATGATGAAGTGCAGCGGGGTTCCTTTTACCCACATCTGTGAATGGAAGAGGCACTCTCCTTTTTTTGGCTCATCTGGTTCATCAAGCTTGAGCTTGGTGGAAGCAACGGTGGCACTGCATTCCGCGTCAATGATCCATCTTCCCCTTTCTGGTTCTGAATCAGAGTCAGAACCCGCATCTAATTCAAAGGCTTTCACTTCGACCACCAATGACTGCTTTGAGCGACAATCAACAGTGTTATGCCAAGGGCTCTTATGGAAGTCGCACCACTTCCCGATATCTTTCTTTGTCTTTCTGGTGTCCTTCTTTGCTTGCATCTTGGACTGGTTGTCCTGATATTGTCCATCTTTGCTCTGTCCTTTGTTCTATGGGTTGGGGCTGCACTTTCCTGGATTTTGCTGTGAGGGGTTCCCGGGTCCAAATTGCCACGTCTTTTGTTTGTGCTTCTACTCGATTTTGACGTCATATCGGTAGGCTGTGCCCAAGGATGAGATGTACAAAAATTCCATTTCAGTCTGGAGTATCTATGCAGAGCACCACGATACTTGAGCTCCAATGTCGCTCTTGTTGATACTTAGAGGGGGGTGAATTAGTATCAAGTACAATTTAGAACCTTTTTCAACTTATACTTAAACCATTCAACTATATCCAATGAGAAATGAACAATAGTATAAGAGTTACACCAATACACCACAATACACCATGC
>JZKD02S0785591.1:0-14647 GCA_000966675.3 Picea glauca | reverse complement strand
CGAAATGGATTTCCTAAACATCTTGTCATTGGGAGCTGCCTATCGATATACTGTCAAAATTGAGCATAAATTTAGGCACCATAAAAAATGGGAGTTTGGGTCTACAAATCCACAACACCCAAAGCATTGTAAAGACGATGCTAACCAACAGTCTCCTGACAACTAGTCCAAGACACAAAAAAAGAAGGGTAAAGGAAAGACGAATAATGACACTAGGAAGTGGTGCAACTTCCACAAATGATCCTAGAACAACACTGATGAATGTCTCTCAAAAAATTCATTGGTATCCAAGGTCAAATACAAGGAGTCGAACCCTGATTCAGAATATGATCCAGAAAATATTGAAAACAAATAGATCATCGACGCAGATTCCATTTCTACTGTCGCGACCATAACAATTCAACTAGAAGAATTAGTAGATCCTGAAGAGGGGGAGCGCCTCTTCCATTCATAGATGTGGGTGAAGGGGACCCTTTTACATTTCATTGTTGATAGTGGTAGCCAAAATAGACTCATATCAGTTGAGGTCATCAAATAGTTTGGGTTTTCAACAATGTTAGTCACCATTAATTTTTTTTTGTGTGAAATCAAGATTTCAGAATCTAATGGGACACTAAACCGGTTTGAAAGCCTGATAAACTAGGAAAGGGGATAAATATGGCAGGGAGGGGATAAATCTGGAAGGATCACAAAGTTGATTGTTCTCGACACATCGTGGATCGTGAGTTCTCAAGATCAACGACTTAAAATTTAAAACATGGTTTTTGTTCGGGGTTATGTGGCACCATTAGGTGCATTTTGGGATGAAAAGTAGGTTGCCTTAGACCACTTTCTCATGCCCCCGAAAAGTGGAAAAGTGTAAAAGGGTGTTTGGTCATTTATTTTATTTTATTTTGAATGTTGGACCGTTAAAAACTTGGTGCAACCACCATCTTTCAACTGCATCTCAACAATACACCAACTGAACGCCATTTTCGCTTGTTTCCAGGTATTTTTCATCACAACCATGGATCCCATCATGACCTCAGTACAAGAACAAGATCTTGTGGCAAATGAAGAATCCCTAATTGACCAAGATTCAAATATTTTTTATACCAAAATCACTATTTCACCTATATCTGTGTCCAGGAGCAACCTATCCGATAAAGTAGGAAGATGTATATCATTCCTCGAAGAAGTCTAGGCCACCATAGTCCCTTATGCTGTCAAAATTGCTTTCCCATTTCCTGAATTTATAGGTTGGTGCGCCAAACAGTATTCCCATGAAGAAAGAGTCACCATGAATAAACGAGGGTCCAAGGTCTTGTGTAGAATAGAGAGTCTATCAATTCGAGAGTCCCTCGATATACTAGAGTCTTTTTACACAATTTCTAAACCTTTCAATGAATAGAATTTGATTAGGGTATATAGAGAATGTCCATCAGAGGTCTGAGATCTGTTTTTACATACAATTATCAAACTTGAACATTTTTCAGAGTGTCTTTCTTTGCCAATGAATGTGAATATAATGGTTATTGAAGTCAAATGGGTATGCTCCCTATTGAGTCAAGTTTTAGGTATATACAATGAAAAATATGTGGTTGAAGTCATGGTTGGTTTCCTTTTGACCTTTTTTAATTCAGAGCCTGGTCTGTCAATCTATATGATTTTTGATCTGTTCCTAACTGATAACATCCATAAGTAGCTAGTGAATTTTTGTTCTCTAAGACATTTCAGATACTACACATATCTGTTGATAATTTTCCTGGAAAACAACAAGAGGGAATTTCCTGAAGCAACATTTGTGTCAACTGAGTGTAAAAGAATTGCATTACGTATATTCATAAACAAAGTCATGTACAGAGTTTATAGTTTGATTTTCAATACCAACCTACCTAGATTTTTGGATGACATGAGGAGCTATCTACAACCAAATCCAAACAACATAGTGGGGGTTTGGGTATTATTCATGCACACAACAATAATTTGGGTTTATGGTTGCCATGAATCCCCTTACCTATTGCCTATTGTATGACCCTTACAATCTTTGGCCTTGAATTCATCAAACAGAGAATTATATCTGAGACAGAGCATTTCCTAAAGTTGCACAAAGCCTCCAACCTCAAGTTCCCTTTTATAATTGGCCCCTTCATTATCAAAACCAGATCATGGTTGTCTCAAGATCAAGAAAAGATCAAAGAATTTGTTTTTTCACAACTACAGGGAAGAAGATATGATCCACACCAAATCATATCCAAGAGAATATTGATGAAAAAACAAACCCCTTATGATCATGAATAGGTTGAGGGTTTTGATAAGCTGGAAAATCTAGAAGTCTATGTTGATATGGAAGCAATATTGAAACCAACTCAAAAACAACAAGTGGAGGCAACCTTGCAAGAAATTCAAATACAACAAGCTTCTCGGAAACTGATAGTCAAAGTTCCTAAGATAAGTTTTTACAGCAAGAGAAGAAGTTCAGAGGCCATGGGCATCAGTGACCAACAAACTACCCTAAAGAAGATGAAGATTACATAGTCTACACAGATGGTGGATTTAGAAGAGGAAGAGCCCAGAGAACAAGTAAATCTAGATATGGTAGAAAGTGGTATTGGCACTGTAGAGGTTGAAAAGGAAAGAAAACTCAAAAGTGAAGGCAAATTAAGAACCTTTAGCAACAATAAATATATCTTTGATAGAACATCTAAGGAATTTTATCAATATAAAGAAGATTTGGAAAAACAATATGCTGAGAAGGGAAACATATCTCTGGGTGAGATGAGGGATTTAGTCCCTGAAGTGGAAAATATTTCTCAGCAAAAATATTCTTTGTTCACAGTAAGGGATGTTGAAAAGAGAACCTTTAACATTGCAGTTATAGATAAAGACAAAGTCTCAGAGATAAATATAATATATGACAACATTAGTGCTCCAGACAAGGTCAAATTCCATAATAATACCAGTGATATGTTGTATTCTGATTCCCTGAGTTTAAGCTTGAAGAATTCAAAACTATCATCTTATGCAATGAAATTGGAAGGACAGTTGAGGAAAGAAAAAACATCTAGAAGAGCTTGGAAGACTTAGGTCAAGAGGCTAGAATCTAAAGGCCCCCAAGGGTTGAAATCCTCATTGGATGAGAAAGACAAATTAATTCAAAGTTTGAAGAAGAAATTGAAAATGTTTTCTATAGAGAATCCACAAACAACATAATTGGTTTCTCTAGAATAGGAAAAGGAAACACTTCGTCAAGAGACATTGGACTACAAATCTAGGGTGTTGCTATTATAACGAGAAAAGGTGAAATGGTCACAAGAGCTAACATAAATTCTAAACAAAGCTGTAGTTGCAGCTCCTACTGCAGAAATTGGGTCAAACACTGAAGGACTAGTCCAGGATATGTCACAAGTAAGATTGAAAGAAAGAGAAATCAAAGGGCTGAAAGCAAGCATAGAGAAATTAAAGCAGGAGATGCATGCAAAGGATGAAAGAATGGCTCAATTTAAAAAAGAAAATGAAGTCTTGCATGAAAGAATTGATAAATTAAAGATGAGGTTAAGAGGCAATGGCCTGTTGCAGGGGGCCAAGCATATCATCTGGGACTCTATAGCTATTTAAGCTGCCAAGTTCAGAGTATATTTAAATTTTATTAATGATAAATACAGTATAGCCATCACATCCAAAATAAGGTGCACGGTTGTGAATGAAACTTTAGCAAAGAAACCATCAAAATGGGCCTAGAATGCCATAAATCTACTCAAAGTTGTTCCTACTACAGACCTTCAGACTATTGGGGTTAAAGACAAAACTACATTGATTATCTGGGCCAAGAGAGTTATTGCTAAAAATAACCTATTGAAATCAGTCCAAACCAAGGCAACACAGATGGAACATAATGTACAGGAGTTCAAGGATTTGTTCGAATAATTGTTTATCAAAGGACTTCCACCATTTTGGGATGGAAAGGGAAAATTGTATGATCAATAAGAATATAATGCTTTCCTCACTCAGTGCATAATGGATCACTCCAAGTTCGAAACCACGGAGGAAAATATGAAAGGAGCTACATTAGTTGAGCATCTGATTACAGACTTTGAAATTTTGAATCAGTTCAAAGCATTCAAGCTTGGAATACCAATCATATCATATGCTTTTTTCATTGACCTAGAGATCCTGATAAAGGAAATGATAGATTATGATATTCCTTCTAACTTGCAATGGAAGGAGATAGTACGCCTGAGTAAGACAAAATGTAGTTTTCCAGGGTCCAGTTCATGATGGAAATATGTCACTAAAGATGGAAGATCACGTGGAAGAATAGAGCGGAACAAGTGGAAAAGAACGACACTAAAGCGTCAGAGGAGTCATAATCTGGATCAATAAATGTTCCTTGCTAATCATTGTAATTGGTTCCCAAACTGAAACTTCTTTTTTTAAGCATTGTAAACGGTTTCAAAACCAAAATGTTTCATTTTGATCATTGTAATCGGTTTCAAACCGAAGGAGCTCAACTTGTATAAATATTAGGAGTTCCAAATGTATTAGGGGTTGGAAAAAGTGCAATGGAACGATTTTAGCTATTTGGAACTTGAATGTAATTTTCTGAAGCTGAATAGAATACACATGTAGATGTCTTGATGTTTCCATGAAAATATTCTAATGGTGGTGGTCTAAGTTTTGTCTTCTCTCTTTGTATGTATTTCCTGTATTTCTGATTTCATTTACACCGTATTTTGTTTAAATTGGATATTTAAAGGTCCATAATTCATTTTTTGATGCTCTCAGCTTAATAAATTTAAACTATTTTAAGATCTTCCTAACTAATTCAGAATTCATTTATTTAATGCTCTGATATAGTTATATGTTTTTCCTTTCTTCTTACACTTTGCAAATTACAATTTATAACTCATATTTATCGCCTCATTTAGCCTTGATCCTCTGGAGAGTTCTACCGACTAGTTGGTGCTTCCATTCGCTTTCAGAAGTTTGACTCCATAGCCCTAAGTGTCCCTCACCTTCCTTGCAAGCAAACTTATAAAAAATTCTTCAGAGCAACAAAACCTAGCCAGTGATTTGGTAAAGAAAACTCATTTATTAAAGACCAAGTGACAGGAGAGATCCCTCTCTAAGCTAAGAAGGATAGTACCTATCTCTAAAGTGGTTTGTAGGTTACCTCCATCGTTTGTTTTATCAGCCGAACAAATTTATAGAGTGCTAACAAACAACACCACACCCGCAACCATACAACATTGGGTGGATTCACCAGGGACAAGATCTTTGTGTCAGCCAACAATGTCACCTGTCCTATGGCATCCAACCCTTCAAGGATTTGGTAGTGTGTGATGTTTCTCCTCTTGATGTATGTGATGTTTTTTTTGGCCAACCATATATGTGGAAATGTCACGTTGTTTATGATTCTCGACCCCGTAGTGTCATTATTACTCTTGGGGTTCATCTCTACAAGATACCAGAGGTAGTTCTGAATACTTTTCCACCAAATTAGTGTTGCAAGGTAATATGTCATACTACAAAATTCATCCTCTTCACAGTATATTCAAAGGATGCATAAAAGGCCACTACAACCACTACAACCTCAACACCTTCTTTCCAACAGAAGAAAATTGCAGAAGAGAAAGAAAATATTGTTTCTTCGCCTAAAATGGTGCCTACACAATGCCCTGTCAAGCCTAGAGACAACCAATTGGTGGAACAGATTCAACCCCACTAGCAATAAGTTCATGACAACCTTCCATAGACCAAGCAATGCAACCTCTCCAACAAGGCACATAACTCACCAAGATTACGATTCAAAAAAATCTTTCCCCTCTTCCCTGGGAACTTAATGCAATTGAAACCATTTCTTCCTAAGGGGGGAAGATTGATCCTAGTGGATATTGGTGGCCACCCACCTGTTCCAAATTTCAACTAACTCATCTTGACACTTTTCAGGTCAGAAAGTTTCTTGTAATGGGGACATTTCTTTTTAATTGTGGGTTCTTCACTTATGTGGCTGTCCAAAATCCCTACACAACATCCAAGTGGATATTGGTGTTCATCCACCTATTCCAACTGGATTATTTTGGAAGTTTTCATGTTAGTACATCTTTATGTACTTCCAAGACTATTTTGGGGCTCTAAACAATGTTTTCTTGGCTTTCCATAGTAAAACTATAGACAAAGTCAGAGATTGATGGAATAATGTGTATTCCTCAAAAATACCTTTCCAATGAGCTATCACAGGCCTAAAACGAAGATCGTATGCAAAAGTTACGACCCTAGGAAGTTATTGTACTAACTTACCCCAACGAGGCCCACATGAATTTTGGTGTTTTATATCCTAGCGTTAGGGTTTTGATGTCTAGGGTTTTGGCATTCATGTTTATAATAAAAAATCCTCTAGAGCCTCATTGTAATCATATTCTTTTGAAGGAGTGTAGTTGTAACATCTCTTCTTAGAGATAAAGCTGCCACCATTCTAGCGAGTCTTGCACTCTGTATTTTTACCATCTCTGTATATTTCTTTCATTAATATAAATCATGTATTGTTTTATTTCTCCGTTTCTCACAATTTTTGATGTGTATTTCATTGTAATATCTCTATTTTCATTTTGTTCCGAAAATAGTCTGGATCACAAATATAGTATTTGTTAGCTTTCAGATCTCAAGAATTTCTTTCACTGCTTCCTTTTTATTGATTTTGACCATTAGGTTATCAAATTTTATGTGACCCATCCTTTTGTGCTAGAGCCAACTTTCATTTTCCTTTCCTAAGAAACATTTTCCCCTTCCAATCTCATTCAGGACATATATGTTGTTTTGGGTTCTTCTTGTTGTAGCCACCAGTTTTCCTGATCCTTCTTTTATTATCTCACATTTTTTTGAGTCAAACAAAAGTTTGTGTCCTTGATCACACATTTGATTGACACTTAGAATATTGTGTTTCATATCTTCAACCAGTAGAACATTTTCTACCTTGGAATCTTTACTTCCAATATTGACTGTGCCTCTACCTATTGTTCTAGTTGAGTTATCATTTCCAAATAAAATTGGTCCATCTCTTTCCTTTTTCAGGGTAAGAAACTTGTTCTTGTCACCTATCATATGATTTGAGCAACCGTTGTCAACATACAATCTACTTTTCTTGTGTTGCACTTGTAGAGAAAGTGAGCATTCACCAACGTTGAATTGATCCTTCTTTCTTCTCCATAACTTGTGTGGTTCCTATTTATGACTGTTGATATTCTACTTTGGTTCCTTTGGAGGAATATTCAGTCTAAAATCTTTGGTCATGTGTCCAAAATTGTTTCACTTGTAGCACTCTATTTCATTACTTAGTGAACCAAAACTAATGTGATTTTAGTTATGTGCTTCATATGACTTTTTGAGATAACTATTGTTTGAATAGCCTTCATAGTTTCTTCTATTCTTGGCGTAGGCTCTATAGTTTGCAGCTTTGTGACCATTTTTTTTACAAGAGTAGCATAAGACAAGAAAAATAGTTTGATAGCTAGATGTAGGGGATCTTTTGAATGGTGTTGCTCTTCTAAAGCCTTCTTCTTATTGAGATGTTGTTGATTGTTGGTTCTGTGTTATGAATATTCTAGGTGGTCTAGTTTTGATCCGTATTATTTTGAGAACGAAATGAGATACAGTAATGCACAGTTTTTATTAATGACGGAAATGTACAAAAACTATAAAAATACAGAGTGAATGACTCGCTAGAATGGTGGAATATTATCTATGAGAAGAGATGCAATGGATGCACTCATTCGCAAGAAGATGATGATTTATACAATGAGGCTCCAAAGGACTTTTCAACATAAACAAAATAAAAAACCTTAAGTTTGGAAGATGAAACACCAAAAGGTTTGAGGGCCCTGATGGGGGTAGTTTATACGTCAAGTTCCAAAGGGCGTAACTTTTTCATACGATCTTTGTTTTGGGGGAACGATAGCTCATTGGAAAGGTATATACGAGGAATACACATTTTTCCATCACACTGTGGCTAAATCATACAATTTGATTGTTTTAATCCCCAAAAACGGTGTTTAGGGCCACAAAACGACCCTGGAAGTTTAGGACTCAAAAACCTGTAGAGAAACTTCCAAGGTGGAAACCCTATTTTGAGCCAGTGGAATATGTGGATGGATGCCAATTTCTGCCTAGATCATTCTTCCCCCATTAGGAACAAATAATATCCATTTCTTTAAGTTCCCGTGGAATATGGGGAAGCTTTTGCAGAATCTGAACCTTGGTGCACTACTTTCCTTGTTGAAGAGTTGTCCTGCTTAGCTTGTTGAAGGTTTTTATGAACCTATGTCTCAAGGGGTTGGATATGTTAAAAAGATATAGCTACATGATCTTCCTGAGTGTGGGAGGACTCTGTTAGTGGAGATGCAACATGAATAGAATGAAGGGATTTGTTATAAATTTGCTTGAATGGATACTATGGAGGCACCTTTGTAGGTGCAGTAAGAATATCTTGGTGCTCTTCTACAATCCTGTTGATATACTTCTACTATATTGAAGGGTCTTGGGCCGAGGCTGCAATGATTATAGTGTCCTTATCTTCTGAATAGACCATTAAGAGGCTAAACTTTGTGGTGTGAGATATTACTTTGCGGCACTGTTTTGTTGAGAGAGTAGTCGAAAATACCTTTGGTATCCTGTAGATTTGACCCCCCAGAGTAACAATGATGCTACATGTTAGAGACTCATAAATAACATGACGCTTACACATATATGGTTGGCCTAACAGAACATAAAAATATTCCAGTGGGGAAACATCACACATTGCCTCATCCTTGAAGGGCTTGATGTCATATGATAGGAGGCACTGTTGAATGACATGAAGATCTCATCCCTAGAGAAGCCATCTAATGTTGTATGGTTGCGGGTGTGGTGTTGTTGGAAAATCCAATTGCTTGACAACCTCTATTGAGATGAGGTTCTTCTGGCTTCCTCTATCAACAATAAAATGTAGTGGGGTCCCCTTCATCCACATCTGTGAATGGAAAAGGCACTCCCCCTCCCCCGGATCCTCTAGCTCTTCTGGTTGGATTGTTACAGTTGCAATAGTAGTAGTGGGTTTTGCATCAATGATCTATTTCCTTTTATTATTTTCTGAATTAGATTCCAAGACAGGGCTCAGCTCTATTTCTTTGATCTCAGCCACCAATGACTATTTTGAGCGACATTCATTGGTGTTTTGCTAATGGATTTTGTGGAAGTCACACCACTTCCTAGTGTCCTTTTTCATCTTCTCATTACACTTCTTTTCTTGCATCTTGGACTGGTGGTCTTGAGGTTGGTTTTTCTGCGAGTTAGGGATACCTTTACCATACTTTGGTTATTTCATATTTGCAAACTTGAAATCNTACAGACTTTGAAATTTTGAATCAGTTCAAAGCATTCAAGCTTGGAATACCAATCATATCATATTCTTTTTTCATTGACCTAGAGATCCTGATAAAGGAAATGATAGATTATGATATTCCTTATAACTTGCAATGGAAGGAGATAGTACGCTTGAGTAAGACAAAATGTAGTTTTCCAGGGTCCAGTACATGATGGAAAGATGTCACTAAAGATGGAAGATCATGTGGAAGACTAGAGCGGAACAAGTGGAAAAGAACGACACTAAAGCGTCAGAGGAGTCATAATCTGGATCAAGAAATGTTCCTTGCTAATCATTGTAATTGGTTCCCAAACTGAAACTTCTTGCTTTAATCATTGTAAACGGTTTCAAAACCAAAATGTTTCATTTTGATCATTGTAATCGGTTTCAAACCGAAGGAGCTCAACTTGTATAAATATTAGGAGTTCCAAATTTATTAGGGGTTGGCAAAAGTGCAATGGAACGATTTTAGCTATTTGGAACTTGAATGTAATTTTCTGAAGCTGAATAGAATACACATGTAGATGTCTTGATGTTTCCATGAAAATATTCTAATGGTGGTGGTCTAAGTTTTGTCTTCTCTCTTTGTATGTATTTCCTGTATTTCTGATTTCATTTACACCGTATTTTGTTTAAATTGGATATTTAAAGGTCCATAATTCATTTTTTGATGCTCTCAGCTTAATAAATTTAAACTATTTTAAGATCTTCCTAACTAATTCAGAATTCATTTATTTAATGCTCTGATATAGTTATATGTTTTTCCTTTCTTCTTACACTTTGCAAATTACAATTTATAACTCATATTTATCGCCTCATTTAGCCTTGATCCTCTGGAGAGTTCTACCGACTAGTTGGTGCTTCCATTCGCTTTCAGAAGTTTGACTCCATAGCCCTAAGTGTCCCTCACCTTCCTTGCAAGCAAACTTATAAAAAATTCTTCAGAGCAACAAAACCTAGCCAGTGATTTGGTAAAGAAAACTCATTTATTAAAGACCAAGTGACAGGAGAGATCCCTCTCTAAGCTAAGAAGGATAGTACCTATCTCTAAAGTGGTTTGTAGGTTACCTCCATCGTTTGTTTTATCAGCCGAACAAATTTATAGAGTGCTAACAAACAACACCACACCCGCAACCATACAACATTGGGTGGATTCACCAGGGACAAGATCTTTGTGTCAGCCAACAATGTCACCTGTCCTATGGCATCCAACCCTTCAAGGATTTGGTAGTGTGTGATGTTTCTCCTCTTGATGTATGTGATGTTTTTTTTGGCCAACCATATATGTGGAAATGTCACGTTGTTTATGATTCTCGACCCCGTAGTGTCATTATTACTCTTGGGGTTCATCTCTACAAGATACCAGAGGTAGTTCTGAATACTTTTCCACCAAATTAGTGTTGCAAGGTAATATGTCATACTACAAAATTCATCCTCTTCACAGTATATTCAAAGGATGCATAAAAGGCCACTACAACCACTACAACCTCAACACCTTCTTTCCAACAGAAGAAAATTGCAGAAGAGAAAGAAAATATTGTTTCTTCGCCTAAAATGGTGCCTACACAATGCCCTGTCAAGCCTAGAGACAACCAATTGGTGGAACAGATTCAACCCCACTAGCAATAAGTTCATGACAACCTTCCATAGACCAAGCAATGCAACCTCTCCAACAAGGCACATAACTCACCAAGATTACGATTCAAAAAAATCTTTCCCCTCTTCCCTGGGAACTTAATGCAATTGAAACCATTTCTTCCTAAGGGGGGAAGATTGATCCTAGTGGATATTGGTGGCCACCCACCTGTTCCAAATTTCAACTAACTCATCTTGACACTTTTCAGGTCAGAAAGTTTCTTGTAATGGGGACATTTCTTTTTAATTGTGGGTTCTTCACTTATGTGGCTGTCCAAAATCCCTACACAACATCCAAGTGGATATTGGTGTTCATCCACCTATTCCAACTGGATTATTTTGGAAGTTTTCATGTTAGTACATCTTTATGTACTTCCAAGACTATTTTGGGGCTCTAAACAATGTTTTCTTGGCTTTCCATAGTAAAACTATAGACAAAGTCAGAGATTGATGGAATAATGTGTATTCCTCAAAAATACCTTTCCAATGAGCTATCACAGGCCTAAAACGAAGATCGTATGCAAAAGTTACGACCCTAGGAAGTTATTGTACTAACTTACCCCAACGAGGCCCACATGAATTTTGGTGTTTTATATCCTAGCGTTAGGGTTTTGATGTCTAGGGTTTTGGCATTCATGTTTATAATAAAAAATCCTCTAGAGCCTCATTGTAATCATATTCTTTTGAAGGAGTGTAGTTGTAACATCTCTTCTTAGAGATAAAGCTGCCACCATTCTAGCGAGTCTTGCACTCTGTATTTTTACCATCTCTGTATATTTCTTTCATTAATATAAATCATGTATTGTTTTATTTCTCCGTTTCTCACAATTTTTGATGTGTATTTCATTGTAATATCTCTATTTTCATTTTGTTCCGAAAATAGTCTGGATCACAAATATAGTATTTGTTAGCTTTCAGATCTCAAGAATTTCTTTCACTGCTTCCTTTTTATTGATTTTGACCATTAGGTTATCAAATTTTATGTGACCCATCCTTTTGTGCTAGAGCCAACTTTCATTTTCCTTTCCTAAGAAACATTTTCCCCTTCCAATCTCATTCAGGACATATATGTTGTTTTGGGTTCTTCTTGTTGTAGCCACCAGTTTTCCTGATCCTTCTTTTATTATCTCACATTTTTTTGAGTCAAACAAAAGTTTGTGTCCTTGATCACACATTTGATTGACACTTAGAATATTGTGTTTCATATCTTCAACCAGTAGAACATTTTCTACCTTGGAATCTTTACTTCCAATATTGACTGTGCCTCTACCTATTGTTCTAGTTGAGTTATCATTTCCAAATAAAATTGGTCCATCTCTTTCCTTTTTCAGGGTAAGAAACTTGTTCTTGTCACCTATCATATGATTTGAGCAACCGTTGTCAACATACAATCTACTTTTCTTGTGTTGCACTTGTAGAGAAAGTGAGCATTCACCAACGTTGAATTGATCCTTCTTTCTTCTCCATAACTTGTGTGGTTCCTATTTATGACTGTTGATATTCTACTTTGGTTCCTTTGGAGGAATATTCAGTCTAAAATCTTTGGTCATGTGTCCAAAATTGTTTCACTTGTAGCACTCTATTTCATTACTTAGTGAACCAAAACTAATGTGATTTTAGTTATGTGCTTCATATGACTTTTTGAGATAACTATTGTTTGAATAGCCTTCATAGTTTCTTCTATTCTTGGCGTAGGCTCTATAGTTTGCAGCTTTGTGACCATTTTTTTTACAAGAGTAGCATAAGACAAGAAAAATAGTTTGATAGCTAGATGTAGGGGATCTTTTGAATGGTGTTGCTCTTCTAAAGCCTTCTTCTTATTGAGATGTTGTTGATTGTTGGTTCTGTGTTATGAATATTCTAGGTGGTCTAGTTTTGATCCGTATTATTTTGAGAACGAAATGAGATACAGTAATGCACAGTTTTTATTAATGACGGAAATGTACAAAAACTATAAAAATACAGAGTGAATGACTCGCTAGAATGGTGGAATATTATCTATGAGAAGAGATGCAATGGATGCACTCATTCGCAAGAAGATGATGATTTATACAATGAGGCTCCAAAGGACTTTTCAACATAAACAAAATAAAAAACCTTAAGTTTGGAAGATGAAACACCAAAAGGTTTGAGGGCCCTGATGGGGGTAGTTTATACGTCAAGTTCCAAAGGGCGTAACTTTTTCATACGATCTTTGTTTTGGGGGAACGATAGCTCATTGGAAAGGTATATACGAGGAATACACATTTTTCCATCACACTGTGGCTAAATCATACAATTTGATTGTTTTAATCCCCAAAAACGGTGTTTAGGGCCACAAAACGACCCTGGAAGTTTAGGACTCAAAAACCTGTAGAGAAACTTCCAAGGTGGAAACCCTATTTTGAGCCAGTGGAATATGTGGATGGATGCCAATTTCTGCCTAGATCATTCTTCCCCCATTAGGAACAAATAATATCCATTTCTTTAAGTTCCCGTGGAATATGGGGAAGCTTTTGCAGAATCTGAACCTTGGTGCACTACTTTCCTTGTTGAAGAGTTGTCCTGCTTAGCTTGTTGAAGGTTTTTATGAACCTATGTCTCAAGGGGTTGGATATGTTAAAAAGATATAGCTACATGATCTTCCTGAGTGTGGGAGGACTCTGTTAGTGGAGATGCAACATGAATAGAATGAAGGGATTTGTTATAAATTTGCTTGAATGGATACTATGGAGGCACCTTTGTAGGTGCAGTAAGAATATCTTGGTGCTCTTCTACAATCCTGTTGATATACTTCTACTATATTGAAGGGTCTTGGGCCGAGGCTGCAATGATTATAGTGTCCTTATCTTCTGAATAGACCATTAAGAGGCTAAACTTTGTGGTGTGAGATATTACTTTGCGGCACTGTTTTGTTGAGAGAGTAGTCGAAAATACCTTTGGTATCCTGTAGATTTGACCCCCCAGAGTAACAATGATGCTACATGTTAGAGACTCATAAATAACATGACGCTTACACATATATGGTTGGCCTAACAGAACATAAAAATATTCCAGTGGGGAAACATCACACATTGCCTCATCCTTGAAGGGCTTGATGTCATATGATAGGAGGCACTGTTGAATGACATGAAGATCTCATCCCTAGAGAAGCCATCTAATGTTGTATGGTTGCGGGTGTGGTGTTGTTGGAAAATCCAATTGCTTGACAACCTCTATTGAGATGAGGTTCTTCTGGCTTCCTCTATCAACAATAAAATGTAGTGGGGTCCCCTTCATCCACATCTGTGAATGGAAAAGGCACTCCCCCTCCCCCGGATCCTCTAGCTCTTCTGGTTGGATTGTTACAGTTGCAATAGTAGTAGTGGGTTTTGCATCAATGATCTATTTCCTTTTATTATTTTCTGAATTAGATTCCAAGACAGGGCTCAGCTCTATTTCTTTGATCTCAGCCACCAATGACTATTTTGAGCGACATTCATTGGTGTTTTGCTAATGGATTTTGTGGAAGTCACACCACTTCCTAGTGTCCTTTTTCATCTTCTCATTACACTTCTTTTCTTGCATCTTGGACTGGTGGTCTTGAGGTTGGTTTTTCTGCGAGTTAGGGATACCTTTACCATACTTTGGTTATTTCATATTTGCAAACTTGAAATC
>JZKD02S0785580.1:0-14647 GCA_000966675.3 Picea glauca | reverse complement strand
TTGGGGACCAAAAGGTCTTATTGTGGGGAGGTGTGATCCGAAATCGGATCCAGAAGCCTGACAGGGCTTGAAAAATGCTCAAAAATGAAAGTGCTCAGAATCTGACGAAACCAATGCCATTGTGTCCGTCTCGTCTTCTTGATTTCGGTGGTATATTTACTTTGTCAAACGGGCTCCGTATGCGAAATTTATCGCGTTCTGATCAGAAGACCAAACAGGTAAAAAGTCAAAGGTCAACTGGTCAAAAAGTCAACGCTGATGACATCAGCATGCTGACTGTGCAGGAGATGATGTGGCACTCTCTGGTTGATAGTTTTTGGGCAGGTTTGCTGACAGGGCAGACATGTGGCAGGCAATTGGACCAGTCAATGGTTGACAAGTGGCATTTGTCCGTCGAATGGGAAAGTGCCACGTGGCCCAGTCATGGGCAGCCACGTGGCACCCAGTCATCAGTCAAAGTGGAAGGTTTAAAAATTTTTGGGGTCCCTGGGTTTAGAACCCATGACCAACCATTAAGCCTAAGCGCCTTCACAATAGTCCTATAACCAATGCGCCCAAATTATTTTATGTTATTAAAACCCACAATATAAAACATATTGCATAGTATTATGGCGCATAAAGGAGGGGGTTGGGGGCTAAGCCCCAGCGCGTGGTCGTGTAAATGCATATGACCTTAAAAGGGGGCGCATGCTCGGAAAAGGGTGCTTATGCCCAATTTTAACCAATTTATAACTATAAAGTGGGTATTTTAACTAATTTTTGGGTTTTTAAATGTAATTAGCCTATTTGTAATGTAATTAATCAATTTTTGGGAGTTATTGGGCATTTTTGGAGCCTAAATTCGTGGAGGAAGTTGGAGATGGAAAAATAACTTCCCAGCTATATAAACAAGGCCTAATTGAGGCATTGGGACAACTTTGAGGGCATTCAGAGCAGAATGATGTTGAGGAGAAGCCAAGCCAAAGCCAGCTTGAGGCAGAGAAGCTGTTGAGGAGGAGATGTTGTCGGACCATTTCTGAGAGCTCTGGACGTCCGTTTTGCGTGCCATTTTTTGTGCATGGTTCTAGAGATCTGATCGAACATGACCAAATCAGTCTTGTATCCATTTGGCATTGCAGCGATGTACTATTGAGCTTTCGAACAGAAATAAAGAAGCCTCCCTCACAGAGAAAAGGACCGGAGACGTAGGCAAAGTTGTGTTGAACTCTGTTATCAATCTGTGTGTTATGGTTTGTTGTTTATCATTCATTTCAGATCTGCATATGTGTATATGGTTGTTATAATTCCTCTTCTTTCCTCATTCCTTCACTAAGTTTCTCAATGGTTAATTAACGCATGCAAAATTAAAACTCAACCATAAGTCATTGAAAAGATCCGGCGGATCAAAATTTGAACTAATAAATTCTGCAACAATATCTCAACAAAATTGATGACTCCAATAATTACAGGAAAACATCCTCACAAGAACTTACAACAATAAGCTCACAACATAAATGCATGTGATCACCAATCAAATACAAATGAAAAATTATATCCTTTCATTATATAATTACAATCTTGGTCGTATAGAGCAATGTGAACGTACCACTCATTTAGGAAGTATGTATGTGAATGAGTGAAAGAATGAGATTTAAATCTTTCAATTTGGCACAGTATAAAATGTTTTACTTCATTTTATTGGCTTTATGCCATAAAAATATTCATATGTATGTGGGGTTTGAACACAGTCACTACCAAAAAAAACCAATTCACCTTACCCAATAGTAGTAAATTAGATCTATTATTTTCCACACGATAGAAGACTAATTTATAGATATTTTTTGTAAATAATAGTAAAAAGATAAAATTAGTCACCATGTTACATGGCTATAAAACTACGGATCTAAATCTACAGTGCAATTCCAATAAAGAGGAATGCATCAATCAAAATTCAATGTCTTTATGCATCAATCATAGTTCAACGTTTCGTATATAGGAAAAGCGCAGGGCTGCAATCTTTAGTTAACTGCAGATTTCCTCTAAACATATTGACTAAAGGAGAAATAATTAACAAAAGGCCAGCGTGAAGAACTAATCAAATTAATTAACATGGCTATAAAACTACCTATAGAAATCTGCAATTCCAATAAAGAGGAATGCATCAATCAAAATTCAACGTCTTTATACATCAATCATAATTCAACATTTCCTATATAGGAAAAGAGCATGGCAGAAATTTTTAGTTAACAACAACTTTCCTCGAAACATATTGGCTAAAGACGAAATAAACAAAAAGGAACTGCATCAGAGTAATCAATTATCAAGCAAGATCCAGATGTTGAAATGTAAAAAAAAATAATGTCTTAAGTTTTGAATCCTTGCACATTGTTGAGTATAGCCTGCTTTATGTTTTTCAGTGAAAAGCAAAGATTTCAAAGGACAATTAAAATTTTCTAACCTCTTCGCATCATTGCTAGTGGTTAAAATTTTCTAACCTCTTCGCATCATTGCCAGGACAACTTTTGCATCTCCAATGTTCACAATTAAAATCTGTATCACTACACAACTCTACAAACTCACACATACGCATACATATAAAAGTATCATTGTCAGTGGTTAAAATTTTCTAACCTCTTCGCATCATTGTCAGTGGTTGGTTAACATTGCCAGGACAACTTTTGCATCTCCAATGTTCACAATTAAAATCTACATCACTACACAACTCTACAAACTCACACATACGTGTACATATAAAAGTATTGTTAGAAGATTGCATTTAAAATCTTGTACCCACATTGTACCATTAAATGAATTCGCATAATTGATAATTAGATCCAAATTTAATGTTTAAAGAAGATGATCAAACAAAAACCAAGACAAAGTTTCAAAATATACTTTTCCTTAATCAACATGGAGCAAATATAATGATCAGACCCAGGAAAACCCTTTAACAGGGATTCCATACACCATACACAAGATGATAAATATTTCATTAAAATTTCTTCCCCAAAGTTTAAATAAAAAAAAGTCATTTGAATTCTTTGAAATAATAGATTTTTTAAATAAACATCATCCATATTTTTAACCAACGCCACATTATCTAACAACTCTAAAATGAATAAAGACAAACAATGGTTGATCCATCTTGCCAAACTCTATACCAACACTCAAACACCATCAACTAATAAATGTGAAACATATCTGCAATTCACTTGCATCATACTTTCGAGTTGTTTAACATAATTAACTTAGGTTCTATCTATATCTACAACTCAAATAATGTTGTTTCATCATATTTTCTAATTGCTTAATATAATTGGATTCATAATATATTCAATGTCTAAATATTTATAGTCCTTGTTAACAAAAATGGCACCCCAAGGGATGTTTCAAGANGTCTCATGAGCCACAAAATTGAAGTGCAATTTCACCATTATTGTCTAGCTCGCATATGAAGTCAAAGTGAGTGTCAATATGCTTGATTTTCTTATGAAAAACATGGTTTTTGGATAAAGCAATTGTTGAAGTATTGTCACAGAAGATAGGAGTTGGCTCCTTTTCTGTATGTGACATCTCATTAAATAGTCTTCACAACCACACAACTTGACAGGAAGCTGAGGTAGATGTGACATACTCTGCCTCTGCATAAGATATTGAGACAATGGGTTGCTTCTTTGATGCCCAAGAAATCATATTCGTGCCCAGGTGAAAAGCATACCATGATGAGCTTTTCCAGTCATCTAGGTTGCCTGCAAAATCACTATCATTGTAACCAAAAAGATGATTATTTGCAGACTTAGTGTACCATAAACCAAAATTGAGAGTGCTAGCAACATATCTCGGAATCCTTTTTTCCATCTTCCAGTGAGAAACTTTGGGAGATTCCATGAACTGAGAAACAAAGTCGGTTGCATACATAATATCAGGGCTAGTTGTTATAAGATACAACAAATTTCCTACTAAAATTTTGTACAAAGTAGAGTCCATTGTAGGGCCTTCATCTTGCTTACTCAATTTGGTGCCTAGGGGTATAGAAGTATATGTTGGATTGCAGTCTTCCATGCAGAATATTTTGAGGATGTATGTTGCATACTTCAGCGGACACCAATACTTTGTGCTTTTCAATCTGTCCCTTTTCATTTAGTTTAGTCTTGTAAATCCACTTGACACCAATACTTGTCTTATGTTTTAGGTAGATCAACAAGATCCCATGTCTTGTTCTTCTCAATGGAGTCAATCTCTTGGTTCATGGCTTGAACCCAATGTGGCTCTTTAGTTGCCTCTTAAAACGATGTAGGTTGACATGACATTAATGCAAAAAGATTGTGATTTTCAATATCATCCAATTGTTGATGGATTTCTTTCAAGCTTTGAGTTCTCTGATTTTGAAGTTCAGAGTATGAATTTATGCTTGAAGAAGAGTTGTCCTACGAACTTTCATGTTGTCCTTGTACCTGCAATCTTGGAAGGACAGGCTAATGTGTTGTCCTGAATTTTTTTTGTTTGGGAAGTGGTAGCATTGGATTTTGACTGTTCATAGGGTGATTTTTAGACTCACTCCAGAACTGATTTTCAAGAAATTTGGCATCTCTGTTGAGAATGAGTTTCTTTGAAATCGGATTGTAGAGTTTGTAGTCTTTGGATGTCTCACTGTAGCCAACAAAAATGCATTTCTCACTTCAATCATCAAGTTTTTTTCTCAATTCAGAAGGTATGTGAGCGAATGTAATGCATCCAAAAGTCCTAAGATGAGCAACATTCAGTTTTTTTCCACTCCATGCTTCTTGAGGGACATTCATCTTGACACTGGTGGTTGGAGATCTATTCAGAAGATAAGATGAACATGCAACAACTTCAGCCCAAAATAAATTTGGCAGACATTTCTCTCTTAGAAGGGTCTTTGCCATGTTCATTATAGTCTGGTTTTTCCTCTCAGACACTCCATTTTGTTGTGGAGTATACATGGTCATGGTTTGCATGATTATGCCTTGGGATTTGCAGAAATTTACAAATTATGTTGAAGAGAATTCTCCTCCATCTGACCTAAGAACCTTCACATATTTCCCACTCTACTTTCGAGCTTCATCCTTGAACTCCTTGAACTTTGCAAAGGTTTCAGACTTGTGTCTGAGGAAATAGATCCATATTTTCCTGCTAAAGTCATCAATAAATGTTAGAAAATAAAAGTTACCACTTATTGGCTTTGTTTTCATTGGTCCACATATGTCAGTGTGAACTAGCTCTAAGTGTTGTTTGGCTTGAGAGGAGGATTGTGGAAAGCTTGTTCTCTTATGTTTTCCAAGGATGCAAGACTCACATGGGGGATTTTTCTCTTTGAAGATAGGTAGACCTTTAACAATGGAGTTATTCTACAGGAGAATTAGACTCTTAAAGGGTAGATGTCCAAATCTTGCATGCCATATAATAATTTCATTGGGGGTAGATGCACTGTGTGCATAATATTGGATCAAATTTGCAGTTCTAAGGGTAAGGGGAAACATTCTATTCCTAGTCGTGTGGATTTCAGAAATTAATTTTCTGCCATGAGGTTTGTCATATATCCTACATGATGCTCCTTCAAAAATTACCTCATATCCATTTTCAACTAGTTGTCCTACACTTAACAGATTATGTTTCAGATATGGAACCTAATAAACATCTTTAATGTCTTTCTTTACATCTTGTTTAGTAAGAATAGGTACAATTTATTTGCCTTGAAATTGGACTAAAGAGTCATATCCAAGTGTAATATCAGATAAAATAGAAGAATCAATGCAAGAAAGTAAATCTTTGTTACTTTTCATGTGATTGTTGCATCCACTGTCCAACAACCAAAGGTCCTTGTGTTGTTCTTCAGTTTTGTGACATGAGAGAAACATATCATCTCAGGTGTCTCCTTCATGATTTGTGACATGGGCTCTGCCTGAGTGTTGATCTGCTTGTTTATTCCTACATTCAGATTCATAGTGCCCATACTTTTTGCATAATAGCATTTTATGCTCGCTTTGTCATTGGATCTCCTCCCTCTACCTCTTTGAGGCTGAAAATTCTGATGTTGATTTTGATGTGTGTGACCTTCACTTGAGTGATGGTTTCTTGGACTTCTCCCTCTTCCTCTGTGACCTTTGCCTCTGCCTCTTCCTCTCCCTCTGTTGAAAGAGAATTGAGTCTTGAAGGCATTGGATATTGACTCATATTCTAGATGCAGTCTGGTCCCATGTGACAACAAATAACCCATTAGTTCATCTGTTGAAAAAATTGATAGATCTTTGGATTCAAGGATCGTTGTAACAACCATTTCAAATTTCTTTGGAAGACTTTTGAGGACTTTCTAAACAGTCCTTTAATCAGGGATTGCTTCACTAGTCAACCTGATCTGATTTACAATTCCCACAACTCTAGTCATAAATTGATCAATATTTTCAGACTACATCATTTTTAAAGTCTCAAAATGTGTCCTTAAGGTTTGCAGCTTAACTGTTTTGACCTTGTCATTTCCCTGGTAGGTTGTACTTAGAATGTCCCATGCATGTTTGAGGTAACATCACTTGTGATTTTTTAGAAAATCGAGTGATCTACTGAGTTTTGAATCCAGAATTTGGTCTTATTCTCTCTTTTCCTCTATTCTGCCAGAGCAACTCTTTCTTGATTATTCAAGGAAGCTAGATCTGCTCGATCTGGTTCCACATACCAATATCCACTGGATCGCAGCAATCATGTGCTTGTAGGAAGGATCTCATTCTAAGAGACCAAAATTCATAGTTCTTTCCAAGAAGAATTGGCCTTTGCATTGGTCCTTGATTGTTATAGGTGGCCATTTTTGTAAAAATAATTTAGAACAAAAAGAAAACTGTTAGTATTGTTTTTGGTTTTTCTCAGGGATGAAAAATACCTCTCATATATGAAAGAAAACAGGTCCTCTTCCTATTTCCAGCATGTAAAACCAGGTCCTCGAAATCCTCTATGTGACTTCAGGCCGAAAAACGTGGGTCGGATCACTTCTTTAGCTCCAACCTGGCTGGATCTGACTATCCGAGCATGAGATCTTACGGAGGCAGAACACCGAGCTCTATTATTTATTCAATTGTAGTCTCTCTTAATGGCAAAAACCAGGTGCTCCGGGCGTATCTTTTTAACAAAACATAATTTTAACTTTAACCCCTCATATGACCAATGGATAAAAACCAAGTGCTCTGGGGATTCGGGAATTCTAAAACCTCATATCCACCAAATGGGCGAACTAGTGAATAGAAGAATAGATCATCTGTCCTCGTTGATTTGAGATCAACGGCTCAGATTTCTCTGATTCGAGCTTCGACGATTCTTGTTGAGCGCTACAACACACAAAACACTCGTGAAGTGTCATTCGTTGAAGAGGGGAAGATCGGGCGTATTCCTCCACTACATCAACGACTTCGATGAGTTTTTCATAATACCTTTTCACAAATATGTCAATTTGTCGAAGTATTAAATCGGCGGTCCTCGAGCTCCAATGGATGTCCACGGTTCATATTACTTATGTTCGGGTGTCGACAATTTATTTGGGTCATCCAGATAGCATGAATCTTCGTATGTGTCGATGCTGAACTGTCGAAATGGCAATAAAGATCAACGGTCGGGCCGAGATTCTTTTCGGGACTTCGAGAGTTTTCTCCCTGTCTTCAACAACACAAATTTGCCGAATTTTCGAATCTTTGACGTGACGTAAGCTTGATCCAACGATTCAAATGTATTCTAGAATGAGTGGTCATGATCACTTCGATGCTTCAGCCTTAGGGGATTTTCCTGGAACTACTTCACAGTTCTCAGATCGTCGAACTATCGGATGGCTTCCACGTGTCCACCATAATCAACAACCTGGATTGACTTTGGCTCTTTGGAGCTTCAGAAGTTCTGGAGTTCGAGAATCAGTACACTTTAGTCCTTCCGAAGTGTTGGTGCTCTGGACCTCCAGATCTAGCGCCATGCATCCACTTAAATCAATGGTCCCGATCCTCTTCGAGACTTCAAGGCTTCGGGCCTTTTTAATGCACAATGCCAGCTATCCTCCGAAGTGTTGAATTAGAAAACTCGTGGAGTGTGGGATCGTCTTACACGTGTTTCCTAGATCCAATAGTCCAGAGTTGTTGTCTCTCTGGGACTTCAGGTACCTAGATACCTTCTCGACCATGGTCCTTCGGAGTGCTATACCACCGAACTATAGGATCTACTAACACATGTCCTCTTCCTGGATCGACGGATAGGATTCCTTCCGAGCTTCAAAACTTTGGGTGATTTGACTCCTCTGCAACCCTTGCAAAAGATTGGTCGATCTGTCCTGTTTATTCACTCCACCGTCGATCTGCCTTTAGTGAGATCTAATGGTCATGACTTAATCTTGATTGATCTGATAGATGTTGTCAATCGTACTCAGATCTAATGAATGAGATTTGTTTAGCTCTTCTATGCGCTCCTCTTCCTAGTTGGACTTGATTTGATGGCCCAGATTTGTTCCCGCAGTTGATCTAACGGTTGTTGTAACTTCTCCTCTGCTACTTCTGGATCTTCCTCCTAAATAAGAAATTCCACGAGTTCTTGAATGCTTCATCTTGAATCTTCTTCTGCAAGTGTGCCTCCTCACGCTGAAATGTCTCCAGCATTGCTTTAGCTAAATGTGGAGTGTTCTTGAGGTTATCTTAGCAGACTGCTCTCTAGCCTCTATGAAGAGTCTTACCTCCTACACTCTAATACCATGACAAAATAAGAAACAAAGCATATGATACAGAAAGAGAGATCGAGAATGGAAAGTGTGAAGCGACTTGTATTAGCTGATAGTCTCAAGCTATAAAGGAAAAACAAAACAAGAAGAACAATAAACAAGAATCAAATCCTAACGACTGGTGCAACTGTCAGAACAACTAGCATTGTACAATCATACGTTGTTGAGGTTATAACTAACAATTATGATAGATATGATTTTGAAACCTCACTAAAGAATTTTTTTTTTCATTTTGAAGAGGTTCATCGTGCAAAGCACATGTTCTTCAAATGAAAAACAAGCATATTCTTTAACTAATTTGTTGACATCCACTTAGCCACGAGGGTTTCCTATCAATGGTGTACCTTCCCATATCAACAATTTTTCCATAGCTTAGTTTGAAGCCTTGAGGATGATACCCTAAACCCCACAACCCCTATTAAGAAACCTATAGTTTAGTCCATTTTCCATGAACTCTTAAGGACAATCATAAAGGTTGACTACTATATTTGAGTAAAGGTTGATTTGTGAATAGACCTTAAAGAAACTATTAAGAATCTTAATAAGCTTTTAGTGCCAATCCTTGTTTCTTTGAAATTGGAGTTCAATATATTGACAAAAAAACTATATATTTAAAATACTAACGTCAACAAAACCTATTCAACTTCATTAAATTTTCCTTACAATTTCCAAGGGAGTTTTTCTATGCTTTCTAAACTCAACCAAATGGGGCAATAGATAGGTTAGTAAATTCAGCAATAAACAACAACATATATAGAAAATAAGAAAGTACCTAAAGAGCATATATGATGAGAATGTTCTCATTCTCAAAAAAATCTTGGAAGACTCCAATCAGCTGCAAAATAATTAGCACAATAACATTCACAAAGAACTTCTAGGGAAAAAAATGTGATAGCATAATTATAAGAAGTAGAAAATGTGTTTTAATTAGATAAAAACTTAAATGAGATGACAATCACTTGATTTATTATGCAAACCAATTTTATAAAGAAATTACTTAACCTTGTTCTAAAGAATATTAGAAAAAACTATTTACACTTGACAGCATTTTTAAAAGCATGACAAAATAGTTTCAACAAATATAAGAAAAGAGCTCATAGAAAAAAAAAAATGAAACAACGCATTTGAAACAAATGCTCCTTAAACAAATATGGCATGCCCATTCAAAATAGTTTTCACACTGACCATTGCACAATATTCATGGTAGACATGATGACATGTAAATTTTAGGATTTTCAGTCATATTTTATATCTCCAAATAATTTCACTTGAATTTTTCTTCTACATTAATTTACAATAATCTACATACCAAATACATTTAATTAAAGAAACCATCTATAAAATCCTTCATATGAATTCTCAAAAACTGAATTGAAGACCTAAAAATTATTTATAGTTCCAAACAATATTACATACTATTTCAAATACATTCATAATTAAGACTTAACTTTGCAATAGATTGTGCCCCTTTAAATAAGTTATAACATACAATGTCAACTTGTATATGAAAGATAAACATAGGTATAGGGTTTGAATTATCTATACCTTTTCAATTTCATCTAAATCTAATCTATGAAATCTTATTTTAAGAATTGAATGAAACAGATGATGCAAAGAATGCACTGTTTCCTCAACTCTACAAAATATATATGCAAAATAAAATTAAATAAGATTCCTCATCATATTGACACCCTTCCACTCAGGTTTATGCATAGCATAAAAAAATAGTAATCTCATAACAAATAATAGGAAATAGAAAACAACAACCATTTCAAAATTCAACAATCTTATAAACTTATAACAAGACATGGGAATATACTCTTCAACATTCCACAAATTTTGAAATTAAATGTTACAAGATAAATATTACTCAAAAGGAACGTAGAAGATTAGTGAAAACATATCCATTCATGTTGTTCAAATAGAAAACATTGTTCATAAAGTACACATAAACATAAAGAAATTGTTAAAAGAAGATACAAAATAGACATCCAGCAAGGAATACAATGTTACTTGTTTTTTTTTGTTTTTTTTTTCAAGTTCTTCACCTTTCATTTTGGACTTTTAAAAAGAAAATTAGAGATAATGTTGAAGATTTATATTATTTTCGGATAATATATTAGTCATATATATAAATACAATATGCATATGAAAAATGTAATTTTCATTTTACAATAGAAATGTGGATTTTTTTATAGGGGAAAAGACTAAAATTAGGATAAAGAAAAAATGGACCATACCACATGTAAATATAACATGACTTGAAAAACATGAAAACAATATCATCACATTGAGAGAATTCCTACTAAGAGCTATGCATATGAAAAGAATGATTACAAAAAATCACAAATCTAGGGAAATAGAAAGCAACTGCTGCAAAGCTCAATTTCACCCTTTCCTAAAATTATACCTTATCATTAGCAATCTAGGCAAGCATCCCATTTAACTTCCATTTAAAATTCAACAATTGAGATGAGGTTAACCATTTCAATATTCTACTAAATTTTAATCACATGTATGTGAAACTAAAAGGTTACAAAGAATTTATAAAAGGAAAACAAAAATTTATCCATCTGTTATGTTGGTAGGTGAGCATCTCATTTAATTTTCATTTAAAAATAAAAAAATCAGCAGCTAAGCTGAGTTGAGATCAACCATTCCAATATTCTGTTAAATTTCAATCACATGCATGGGAAACTAGAAAGTTACACAAAATTTCTAAAAGGAAACCAAAAGGAAGCATACTCCATCAAAAATTTTCAAAGCCTGAAACAAAGAACAAATAATGCACCTTACTAAATAGACATAATGAAAATCCTGCATACATATAGCATTTCTCATCATCTTCGAAGCATTCCACTTCTAAGGGCTTTGCATAACAAAAACATAAATACAAATGAAAAAAGAAATAGAAAATACTCCATGCAAAACTCCATCTCAAGAAGCTTTGCATAAAAACAAAGCATAAAGACAAATCAGAAAAGAAATTGAAAATATTCCATCAAAAACTTAATCTCAAGATTTCCCAAAGCATAAAAACAAATCAGAAAAGAAATTGAAAATACTCCATGCAAAACTCAATCTGGAGATTTCCCGAAATTATTTAATTTTGGTCATTAAAACTGTCATTTATTAGTTAGGACCACATTTACATTCCATAAACGTATAACACTCAATCTGGAGATTTCCCGAAATTATTTAATTTTGGTCATTAAAACTGTCATCTATTAGTTAGGACTACATTTACGTTCCATAAATGTATAACAAAAGAATAAAGACAAATCAGAAAAGAAATAGAAAATACTACATGCAAAACTCAATCTCAAAAGGGAGTGAAAAGAAATAGAAATAGTGGTTGTTGCCTTAAAAGGGAGTGGGTTGCTTATTTATTTATTTATTTACTAGTTTCTTATGTGAGTGATAAGTACTGTGTGAGTGATAATTACTGTGGCTTCTTCCTGAAAAGGGAGCCACCCAGCCACAATCAACATATCCGCCTACAGTGAAATCGTGTGGAGGTGTCGTCGTGCCGTCATTCACCAGTAGTTAAATTTTTTATTTCCGTGAAATTGTGTGGAGGTGTAAGTTTTTCCTGCCACTGACTGCATTGAGCTTGTCCAGTAGTTAAATTTTTCCCGTCACGGATTGCAAAGCAGGTGTATTGAATTCAGACCATAGGTTATGAAGCAGATCTCCAGTAAAAAATGACATTCGTTCAGAGAGAGAAGACCACCACGAATCACCGGTGCAAGGGTTAATCTCCGGTCCTTCTATATCGAGGGCATGCCTGTAGCAGTTTTTTTGGCTTTAAATTTCGGATGAGATTTCATGAAGCTTTGTTATGGCCTTGTGGTAGCCTAGCCCAAGTTGCCGCAGAATTGAGCCTTGTGTGAAAAGAGTCAAGCATTTGCACAGATGTTGCAGTTGTCTCGAAGTTTTGGTTCTGAATTCCAATATGATATGTCCATCAGAATGTATTGTTGCATTGAGTTCGAATGCACAGGCGTCTTCATTGCAGCCAATGAGGTCACCCTTTGTGCTCGAAGGCTTTGAAGGGTAGAGTTATGATGCTGAAAAATTAGTTTGTGCTCGAAGGCCTTGAAGGGTAGAGTTATGATGCTGAAAAATAAGTTTGACTGCTTAACGTGCATAGAATTGTGGAGAGTTTATCCTATTCTTCCGTCCATTTCATTCCATTTTATCCTATGACATGAGTTCCTTGCAGGTGTCGGATGAGGGAGCGCTCAGGGCTGAGCCGGTCCGCATTTTAGATCATCGCGTTTGACAGTTACGACGTCGAACGATAGACCAGGTCAAGGTCCAGTGGGACAGTTATAGTCCGCACTCAACGACCTGGGAGGACGCATATGATATGCGCCAGCAGTTTCCATTTTTGTTTGATAGATAGACTTATGATACTGTGGCATTTAGGATATTATGGTACATTTGTTCGGAATTTATATTGAGAAACTTCGGGACGAAGTTTAGACCAAGAGGGGGTGTATGTAACATCCCGCTCTGACGCGCCTACAAAACTTATTCTTTGAGGACACTTGCTCGCAAGTGATCTGGATTTTTATGATGATAAAACTTTTTTCATATTGATGCGTTAAGTTATATGACAGGATGTTTTTACTACCTTGATGTAGACAGGTGCTGCTGACTCAGTTTCTTTGAGTGTGCAGGGTTTCAGGCCTTGAGGATGCAGAGGCATCGGTGGAACTCCCTTGGACTCCGGATTGAGTCAGGGAGTGGGATTTTTGAGTTGTTTCATTTATGGTGATATTGTTTCGATTTGATGATATGCTANGCGAGCAGCCGCTTCCACCAGGACCTTCTCTCAACCCAGGCCCGAAGAGTTACAAGCTCTTCCAACTCCCCTCTAGAGTTACCCACAGTAAACTCCTTCGGCGATCTCCCCTTCAGAACTTGGGAGATCACGATTCGGAGATTCAGGGTTCACGCGAACACGATTCACCTACAGCTCCAACCCCCAAACCTCGATAGTCAACAGTCAACGCTTTCGTGCATCGGGGATTTCCCTATTAGGAAATCGGCAATGGTAATGCTACGGTTCACTTACACTGCAAAACGCCGAACCCCGAACTCCGATGACACCTGTACTCCACCAGTTCTTATGGTCCCACTTTGCCACGTCACTCCTCCACTCGTGCGATCGGGGATCGCGGAATCACAATTTCAACTATCTGGGTCCTTTGTATTTGAAAACCCCGAATACCGAAACCCCAATTCACCGGATTCGTGCCACCTATCCTTGTCAAAATCGACGGTCCCTATTGACTCGGGAAATCGCTATTTGCGATTTCGACGGGCATGCAACTCACCTCGTCGAACGTCGAACGTCGAATATCCGAAGTCTGATGGACTTTAATCCTCCTCGCATGTGCTTACGGGTTAACTCCCACGTAGCTCCTCCTTGATCTGACGATCCTCGGGATTTCGCAAAACTTCACAGGGATTACAAGTCGTCGATTCTCTTCCTATTGAGAATTCTTCCTGCTCCCAAGGCTCGATTCTGTTCACGCTCCTCCTGGGTCTGTTCCCAAATTATTCCCCACGGAACTATCCCTTCTGAGCTTGGTCCCTCTTGCTCCTCCAGAGATTCTGTACCAACTGCTCACGCTCGAACTTCGACAATTCTCAGAGTGTTGAGTTCCTCCAGACTATGTGCACTCACTGCGACAGTAGCCCACGCCGTTCTTTTCTTTCTCAGACTAACTGCTGAGATTTCCAACCTCTCGGCCTGCACTTTCCCTGCTCGACATGAGTAACCTAATTCGACTTCTGGGTAGATGAGAATGAGAGTTTAACCGTCTAGCCTCCTCAACGCACTCTATGCGGAGGAATTCAACTGCACTCTATGCAGGAATCTTCTGGCTCAAACAGAGA
>JZKD02S0785579.1:217875-240424 GCA_000966675.3 Picea glauca | reverse complement strand
AGGAGGTTGCCCCCTCGAAGAGGCTTATTATCTGATATTATCTCTTTTTCAAGGCGTTGAGTACTTTTCTTGAGGTTTTTCTATGCTATATTGATGTTTGGTTCTTAACAGACTCTCTACCTTACAGAGGACCTCAGACCCTTGTTTATTTAAGATGACTTTTTCTTCTTGTGAATAATTCTCTGTGGACCAACCTATGAATTTGAAGAAGGGGAATGTGACCTCAACAGCGTAAGGGACTATGGTGGCCTAGACTACTTCAAGGAAATGTATATGTTTCCCTACGTTATCTGACAGATTAACTCTGGACTAGGAGATGGGAAAATGAATGCAGGGTCGAACACATCTGAATCTCTGTCAATTAGGGCTTCTTCTTTTGACAATGGGGTCTTGCTTTGCTATAGAAATAATGACATAGTCCATGGTGGCGATGAAAAATACCCATGAATGAGCAAAAAAAGTGTGAGTTTGGCGTATTGTTGAGCTTCAGTTTGAATGGAGCGGTCGCGTCAATCTTCCAACGTTCCAGTAATTTGAAAAATAATAAAATAACGACAAGGGCCCCCCTTTATATACTTTCCTGATTTCGGGGGTGAGTGAAATAGGTTTGGGGCAACCCACTTATCACCCTGAAATGTACGTAGTGGCGCCACGTGTTCCCGAGCTAAAACCATGGTTTACTTTTCAACATCACTATTTTCCTCCACACATGGGCCAAATAATATGGTAGGGTGATCATCTTGTATGTTCAAAGTTTCAGAAGTTTGTTCCATATTAAGCATCTTGATTATCTGATTTCTATATTCATTATTCTTGATCAATTCATTGAATGGTACAGAAATTTTAATCTTAGCCATCTCACTTTCAAAATTAAAGGATGATGAGGTTTTCTCTACCTCTTTGGTGACTGTCTCCTTTCTTGTTTGAGGTACCTTTTTCTGGGATTCTTCGTTCTTTCCTTTGTCCACAACGTCTTTTGTAACATAGTCCTTTTTGGGCTGACTTGAAGAGGGTATGATATTCTGAGCTTCTTTGGTAGGGTTCCCCTTTGGAGAATTTCCCTTTGGAGGATTTGCAGGCACTTTCTGACTTCAAAGATTATATTGTCTCTAGAATTGCATGATGGCATTATGAAACCCTATTTGGTAATCTTCTCTTTCTACTAACAACTTGTCATCATTTTCTTGCATGAATATTTCATTAGCATCCATGAATTGGTCATGTTCCCCTTTAGTCAAAAACACCTCTGTCTCACCACCATCACATCGATTCATGTTGTCTTCAAAATTGTCATCATCATTATCATTTACATAGTTATTTTGAAAAGGAGTTCTTATTTGTTGATCCCCCTGATTTACCCGATTCCCCTAATTCCCTTGATTTCTATGATCTCTTTGTCTAATTTGTGGGACTGTCATTCTTCTCTAATTTCTGGGTGGAACATCAACCTGTTCTCTGGTGTTAGTCTTATTATCTAAAGCCATTCTATCCATCATTTTCTCCATAGTTTTCATCATGATCTCAAACCTTTATTATGATGTTTGTGAGGTTGAAGGGTGTGTCTTATCTTGAACTTTGTTAATGTCCCTGTTAGAGTCATCTTTGATCTTTCCTAAGGACATTAGATTCACTTCCACTTTTATTGCATCGTTCATCATATCATCTAATGAGGTAGATTAACAAAAAATAAAAATCACTTTCAAAGGAATCAACATATCTGAGTTGAGCATCTTGGGGATAGGGGTTTACCTCAATAGGAATTAGATTATAGACCTTTACAAATCTGGATGGAAAATTTTGCACTGTTTCATTAGGTGACCTCCTCATGTTGTTATATTGAGTTAAAAATTGAAGGGGGTTTTTCTTGTCGCCCTAGTTTGCAAGAAAACTATTTTCAAAGGCTTCAAAATTTAANAATTAGAAGTGGGTTAACCCTAAAATAAGGAAAGTGGGCAAAGTGACCTAGAAAATGTTTTTAAGGAAGCTACTTGGAGAGTATAAATAAGAGGCAAGGCTCTCTCTTTTTAGATCACAATTTAAAATATTGAATATCAATAGGTGTTTGAGGTAACCAAAGGTTATCTAAGACAAATTTCAGAAGGAAGGTGAAGAAAAGAAGGCCGAAATTCAAGGGAGGATAAATTCTTTTGATGATGCTTTCTAAGGTGTTTCAGGAAAAAACGTCATCTTCTTCATAACAGATCCAAATTTAGTAAAACCAAATGTTTTGGTTAGACTACAGTATGTATTATGTTGTGTTACATTTTCAGATAGATTCAACAAACATTTTGTGCAGGGCACGCTCTACAAGGTCGCACTCTGGAATAAACCAAAATTCAGTAAGGTATGTCATTTTTGCTATAACTCATTTTCTGAGAGGTTTCAAGTAGTGACACCTGGAGGAATTACATAAAACACACTGAAGAACATTGTGTATCAGTTTTAGATCTTTATTCATTATAGGTACATAGTTATGATTATTTCAAGTTAGGGTTGTTGATTAATCCAAAACTAGGCATGTGAGACTAAATAAAATTTTGATGAAAATGCTAGTCTCTTTTTGTTAAAGTTAAGGAAGGTTTGCAAGTATGCGATCATATACACCAGGTCTATTACAGAGTTACAAATTAGATTTGAATGATGAAATTGATGAGGGCATTAGGTTGAGGTACATGTCGGGTACATGGTTGAGACAAGTAGTTGATAAGTTGGCACATACATGAGGTGTATAGTTGATGATGTTGGTACATCTTGATGTGTCATAGTTGATGAGTAGTTGATACATGATTGGTACATACTTGGTACATGGTTGGAGGCACTTGTTAGTAGTATTGTTGACACATGGTTTATGGATGATGTAGCATACTTGTATTATTAGAAGCACATATTGATCTTAGTGATGATTATGAGTTGTTGTATTATACTTGGTTGATGCACATCTTTGAGAGTTGTCTTGGTGAGTAGATCTGATTTGGTTGATAACATCGATAAGACAGGTTGTTGTGATAGGTTGTTTGGACAAGTTGTTGTGACAGGTTATTTATACAGGTTTTGTGCATGGTTGATGCACTTGTTCATGGTACAGGTTGAAGTACAGCCTAATGCATGGTTGTTGCACTTGTTTATGGTACATGTTGATTACAGGTTGTTTGGTATAAGTTGGTGCATGGTTGATGCACTTGTTTATGGTACAGGTTGAGGTACAGGTTGATGCATGGTTGATGCACTTGTTTATGGTACATGTTGATTACAGGTTGTTTGGTACAGGTTGGTGCATGGTTGATGCACTTTTTTATGGTACATGTTGATTACAGGTTGAGGTACAGGTTGATGCATGGTTGATGCATGGTTCATGTTATTGTTACAAGTTATTTGGTGCAGGTTGATTGGTATGGATTTACAACAGTATATCTTATAGTGATAGTGTGACAGTGGTTCCATCATTCTACTTATACGTCAGGGCAGTTGGACGGGGCAAGGACATGTGGTTGTAGCCACCTTCCGGTTGTAGTCGGAGAACATAGGGGGTTGTAGCCTCCTTCTAGTTGTAGCCAAAGAATTGGGGAGTTGGCGCTTTCTTCAGGTTGTAGCTTGGGAAACTAAGGGGTTGGAGCCTCCTTCCAGTTGCAGCTGGAAAACAAAGGAAGTTGGTGCTTCCAATGAATGTAATTCTTCAAGACATATAAGATAAAGCATTCCATGGTTTTCTCCTGCTTTGGGTTTCCATGTAAAACATTGGTGTACTGTGTATGTGTATGATTGCTCATTTGTTCATTGCTTATTTACTCTGCAATTATTGGATGATAATGATACATTGATATAACACTTGGATTATATGGTTAAAAAAAATTAAATTGCTCTACTACTGATTCACCTCCCCTTCTCAGTAATCCAACACAATGGAGCTACTAGGAGTAGCTATTTAATGCTAAAGTTTACTCAGTAAATACCCTACCTCCTCTAATTTGAATAATAATCTAATTTTAAAATCGCCACTAAGCTAAATACGAGTAGCAATCAATATAGCATGACTACAAATTAATTCAATTGTTGATAAGATCACCTAATTTTAAGATTGCCACTAAACTAAATACCAGTAGCAATCAATATACCCATTACTACAAATTAATTCAGTTGTTGATCATAAATTTATAAAGTTTTACAAAGTTTAATATTATGTTGTGAATTTTTTATATATTTTTAAAAAGATTTAAATTATTTTTAAATTTATGAAGTTTTACAAAATTTAATATTAAGTTGTAAATTTTTTAAGTTTTTTTTTAAATATTTAAATCATTTTTCTACATTATCATTAGTGGATCAATTGAACTTCTGATTGCAGCAATGGTGGTTTCCTTTCAATAAATGATCTTCCTCACTCTAGTAACAGTTACCATNTAATGGAGAAATTAGAAGTGGGTTAACCCTAAAATAAGGAAAGTGGGCAAAGTGACCTAGAAGATGTTTTTAAGGAAGCTACTTGGAGAGTACAAATAAGAGGCAAGGCTCTCTCTTTTTAGATCACAATTTAAAATATTGAATATCTATAGGTGTCTGAGGTAACCAAAGGTTATCTAAGACGAATTTCAGAGGGAAGATGAAGAAAAGAACGTCGAAATTCAAGGGAGGATAAATTCTTTTGATGATGCTTTCTAAGGTGTTTCGGGAAAAAACGTCATCTTCTTCATAACAGATCCAAATTTAGTAAAACCAAATGTTTTGGTTAGACTACAGTATGTAGTATGTTGTGTTACATTTTCAGATCGATTCAACAAACATTTTGTGCGGGGCACACTCTACAAGGTCGCTCTCTAGAATAAGCCAAAATTTAGTAAGGTATGTCATTTTTGCTATAACTCATTTTCTGAGAGGTTTCAAGTAGTGACACCTGGAGGAATTGCATAAAACACACTGAAAAACATTGTGTATCAGTTTTAGATCTTTATTCATTATAGGTACATAGTTATGATTATTTCAAGTTAGAGTTGTTGATTAATCCAAAACTAAGCATGTGAGACTAAAGAAAATTTTGATGAAAATGCTAGTCTCTTTTTGTTAAAGTTAAGGAAGGTTTGCAGGTATGCGATCATATACACCAGGTCTATTACAAAGTTACAAATCAAATTTGGATGATGAAATTGATGAGGGCATTAGGTTGAGGTACATGTCGGGTACATGTTTGAGACAAGTAGTTGATGAGTTGGCACATACATGAATGATGAGGTGTATAGTTGATGATGTTGGTACATCTTGATGCATCATAGTTGATGAGTAGTTGATACATGAATGGCACATACTTGGTACATGGTTGGAGGCACTTGTTAGTAGTATTGTTGGCACATGGTTTATGGATGATGTAGCATACTTGTATTATTAGAAGCACATATTGATCTTGGTGATGATTATGAGTTGTTGTCTTATACTTGGTTGATGCACATCTTTGAGAGTTGTCTTGGTGATTGATCTTGGTGAGTAGATCTAATTTGGTTGATAACATTGATAAGACAAGTTGTTGTGATAGGTTGTTTGGAAAAGTTGTTGTGTCAGGTTATTTATACATGTTTGGTGCATGGTTGATGCACTTGTTCATGGTACAGGTTGAAGTACAGCCTGATGCATGGTTGATGCACTTTTTTATGGTACAGGTTGATTACAGGTTGTTTGGTACATGTTGGTGCATGGTTGATGCACTTGTTTATGGTACAGGTTGATGCATAGTTGATGCACTTGTTTATGGTACAGGTTGATTATAGGTTGTTTGGTACAGGTTGGTGCATGGTTGATGCACTTATTTATGGTACAGGTTGATGCATGGTTCAGGTTATTGGTACAAGTTATTTGGTGCAGGTTGATTGGTACAGGTTTACAGCAGTATATCTTATAGTGATAGTGTGACAGTGGTTTCATCATTCTACTTATATGTCAGGGCAGTTGGACGGGGCAAGGACATGTGGTTGTAGCCACCTTCTGGTTGTAGTCGGAGAACATAGGGGGTTGTAGCTTCCTTCTGGTTGTAGCCAAAGAATTGGGGAGTTGGAGCTTCCTTCAGGTTGTAGCCTGGGAAACTAAGGGGTTGGAGCCTCCTTCGAGTTGCAGCTGGAAAACAAAGGAAGTTGGTGCTTCCAATGAATGTAATTCTTCAAGACATATAAGATAAAGCATTCTGTGGTTTTCTCCCGCTTTGGGTTTCCATGTAAAACACTGGTGTATTGTGTATGTGTATGATTGTTCATTTGTTCATTGCTTATTTACTCTACAATTATTGGATGATAATGATACATTGATATAACACTTGGATTATATGGTTAAAAAAGATTAAATTGCTCTCCTACTGATTCACCCCCCCTTCTCAATAATCCAACACAATGGACCTACTAGGAGTAGCTATGTAATGTTAAAGTCTACTAAGTAAATACCCTACCTCCTCTAATTTGAATAATAATCTAATTTTAAGATTGCCACTAAGCTAGATACGAGTAGCAATCAATATACGCATGACTACAAATTAATTCAATTGTTGATAAAATCACCTAATTTTAAGATTGCCACTAAACTAAATACCAGTAGCAATCAATATACCCATTACTACAAATTAATTCAGTTGTTGATCATAAATTTATAAAGTTTTACAACGTTTAATATTATGTTGTGAATTTTTTATATATTTTTAAAAAGATTTAAATTATTTTTAAATTTATGAAGTTTTACAAAATTTAATATTAAGTTGTAAATTTTTTAATTTTTTTTTAAAATATTTAAATCATTTTTCTACATTATCATTAGTGGATCAATTGAACTTCTGATTGCAGCAATGGTGGTTTCCTTTCAATAAATGATCTTCCTCACTCTAGTAACAGTTACCATGAATAATTCATTGTTAAGATAGTGCTTTAAACTTGAACACTCTGTCAACTTAAGGATTCTGGTCATCAAACAGCGTAGCGTTTCAGTAACACAGTAACCCTTCAATTTCGTCCAAACTTTAATAGCCACTCTCCGGCCTAGTTTATAAAAACAACATACCTTTTCCATGCATTCCACTTTTAAAGTTTAAATAAAAAACCTCAGGTTAAAGATAATTAATTTTTTTTTTTTTGAATATTTATCCAAAATCTGTCAAATTGTTAGACTTTTAGGTTTAAGCGATTATTTTTGTAAAATTAAAATATTTTGAAAATTTTTCAATATACTGAATCTATTTTTACATTCAAAAATAAATTCTGAAAAACAAAGAAATAATAATTCGTGTAAATTTAAATCACCATATAACAACTATTCAACCCTTTAAAAAAAATATACATACCATTACCTTAAGATTCCATTCAGATTAAAATCACACAAAATAAAAATCAAATTTACTCTCAAACCCTAAAATTCCATTCACGTTAAAATACCTCAAAATAAAAATCAAATTCACTCTCAAACAGTTTTGGAAATTTTCCAGGTTACGATGGGTTCCCCTCATAACCTTGGGACGTGGAGAAACCATGATCTTAAACTTGGACGGGTTCAAAAATCCTCATCATGACACACACCAGAATTTCTACATAAACTTCGCGTAAATCAGGATGGTCTCTGTTGCACGCAGCAGATCCGCCCTGTCCGATGTTGCGGGAAAGGGAAAACGTTTTCCACAGATGAAACAGACTCAGTCCGTGACTGTACGTGCTCGGCAGCACCCACTGAAATTTGTATGGGCGAATGTTGTCCATTGGTGAATCTTCTAAATATATTAAACAGTCCCATTCAGCTTTAGTGACCTGAATATTTTGATGCAGAGCGTTGCACAGGAAGGATTCAAACTGGAAATTATAGTTTGCAGCTTTGGTATTATGTTCTAGTACTACCAGTTGGGTATCCTTTTCCATGTTCACATCTATTTCTTTTCCTGGTTATGTCATGTCATTGATGGAGACTATCTTGGACTGGGAACTGGAGCTTCAGCCTTCCCCATTTTTATGTCTAAAGTCTGCCCACTCTCTGTTGTCCTGGCATGCATCTTTGTCAGACAAAAGCAACAGCCATGCACCTTTTGAATCACGACGATCTCAACCTTAAGCCATCCCTCTGACATATGGATTCGAATAATCCTGAATCACGGTTTCAACCTTCAGCCATCCCTCTGACATATGGATACGAACAATTAACAGGCTACAGGCTTTTCATAACTGGTAATCAAAACATTCCATTTCCATTCATTTATGATGGAATTGCACGAATACGAACAATCAACAGTCTACAGGCTTCTCATAACGGGTAATCAAAACATCCTATTTGCAATAGGATATAATTTATTTTTTTCGATAAAACTAGTGTAAAGAGTTTTGAAACGAGTTGACACTGCACTTTTTTTTCACATAAAATTTCACATTATATTTATATTTATATAAATATAACTGTTATCATAACATTTCACTTTATATTTATATAAATATAACTAAAAAGTTTTGAAATGAATGAACATTTCACTTTTTTTTTCACATAAAATTTCACATTATATTTATATAAATATAACTGTTCTCATAACAGTCTTTATATCAAAGATAAACATGTTTATCATGAATAGTGAAGAAAGAAACCTGCTCCCAAAAAATACTAGCAGAGAATTTATCTAATTCCGATCATTAAAATCATCATCTCTAAGAAACGCCTCAAAAGAGAATATATACACTACACCTTTTTTTTCTACAAAAAAATTTCACTTTATATTCATATAGTAAATATAAACTGTTCATTACAAGATAATCATCAACCCAATAGACCTATTACAACTGAGGAAGTATAAACAAGTCCTGTAAGGACTATTATCCAGCCAGCCAAAAGCTAAAATAACAAAACTAGCATTGCTTGGAAACTCTAATCCAAGACAATATACACTCCACTTATCATCAGGGATAAGCAAAGCTTTTATGTTAGAAAAAAGTGTTAGGGTTTAAATTAATTGTGTCAAGAGTTTTGAAATGTTCAACTCTAGTGGACACTTCATCCATCATCAAGATAAATTAATCATTTATGTTAGAAAAGAGTGCTAAGGTTTCCATCATCAAGGATAAATGAAGCGTTTATGTTAGAAAAGAATGCTAGGGTTTTAACCATATTCTAACATAAATGCTTCATGTATCTTGATGATGCATGGAATGTCCACTAAAAGTTGAAAGTTTCAAAGCTCTTTGACACAGTTTTTATCTAAAAATAATCAGCATTATGACTAATTGTGGAAACTTACATACCCAGATTTTATTTCCATTCATTTATATTTCACAATTTTTATTCAAAAATAAATTTAATATTATGACTAACTGTGAAAACTTACATAGTCAAATTCTATTTCCATTTATTTATTTTAGAAATATACTAAAAAAGATGTCACAATTTTTTAATTTTTTAATTCATTCAATGACTTCTGCCCCCAGCTTTATCAAGGTTTTGGAGCGATACAGAAACAAACAAAGTTTTATTGGATTTAATGACCTTTTAAGTGTTATCAAAAAATTTGGATCGATTTAGAAAGCAAACGAAGGTTTCACAGATTTAATGCATTTTAAATTTTGTTAAGATCGATTCAAAAGGAACAAAAACCCTTACATAATTCCACCATGAAAGGCTATTTACATCTTTTCATTTTGTAGAAGGTAAAGTTCTATTCTTTCCATTTATTTGTTGAAGATCTAATGAATTTTTTTTAATTTTAGATAATATTTTATGGTGAAAATTTCTAACAATAAAATATAACTCTTTCTTCTAACAAAATGCCTGCTGAATTTAAGAACAATTTCTTCCAAATAAAATAGATGCTATAAATTGCCCTGACAACTCTCCAGTTTTCTAACATTTTTGTCAGAGCGTCACTGTTTAGATGGCAATTTTCGCGATTTTGAATGGAACGCCACTGTTTAGATGGTAATCTTAACGGTTGGTTAAACTTTTAGCATTAAAATCCATAAGATTGTAGTTATTTGAATTGCTGAAATTGTAACTGCTAAATTCAGGAAAATGCATCTTATTAAAAAATTGAAAAATGGCCAAACTATTCTAATTAGAAGAATTCTTGGATCCAAAAATTTATAATGGCAAATTTATTCTTATCCAAAATGAGATAAGCACTTAGATAAGCACTTATATAGCAAAACTTAAGACATTTTTGTTAGCTCAAAAATGTGGTGTGTGAAAAATAACTTTTAAAACTTAAAATTGTGGAGATTGCATAATTGTTTCACACATTACAATTTTTGGCTATTTTTATGGGAGGTTTTTCAAGTTTTTGATTTTTTTTTTTGTTTATATATTGAGGTTCATTTTTCTAGTAAATGATTGAGCAATAAAGAGATATCTTAGCAATAAAGAGATATTTTACTTATGTGTTAGTATCTTCTGTAAGATGTGTTTCTTGTGGTTAAGAAACCAAGATGTGTTTCTTGTGGTTAAGAAACCATGACTCAGGGACATCTAAGCCTTTAAAATCATCCGAGGATCGCACCTAGCGTGAGCGACACCAACCCTTAACATGGCTGGATTTTTTGTCTCCGTAGGTTTCGAACCAGTGACTTTAATATCACCGAGTGCCTTAACAATACACTCCATCACCGACTGTCCTACACCTCAAGGAATTCTATAAGATGTGCTATCATTCTCTATTTCTTACATTAATTTTGGTTTTGCATGTTAGGTTACAACGATAATAAAGAATAATAAATGTTTTTGAAAGATTTGAATTTATTAATACATTTAAAAATACAATTTTACTTGAAAATTGAATGAATGAAATGAAATCGGCTTCTCTCAGGCGAGGCAACACCTGGAGTCCATCAAATCAAAGCCACATTGCATCTTATTAAATCAATTGAGGAGTACATTATATAGGATGATATTTGGTTTAGACGGTTGTAACCATTATTCGGTTTAGAGGAGTCTCCATTATTAACTAATCTCCATTATTTCTAAAACTCCCCTTTAATGGAGAACGGATTGACATCCACACCTAACATCTCCCTAAACAGTTCAAATTTTATCTTCCCAAGAGGCTTAGTGAAAATATCAACAACATTTTCACTAGTATTACAATACATTAAAGCAATGTCATTAGACTGCATCTTTTCTCGAACAAAATGAAACTGAGTATCAACATGATTTGTCCTTGAATGGTAAACTAGATTATTTTCCAACTTGATTGAGCTCTGGTTATCACATTTGATTATTGTAGCTTTCATTTGTTATTCTCCAACTTCTTGAAGTAGTCTTCTCAATCAAATAGCTTCACAAGTTGTTGCGCACAATGCTTTATATTCTACCTCAATGGATGACAAAGATACAATAGGTTGCTTCTCACTGCTCCATGAAACAATCCCAGATCCAATGCCAAAGGAATAACCTGTAGTAAATCCCCGATCATTTGGATTGTCAGCCCAGTCTGAATCTAAGTAACCTGTAAGCTCAACATCAAATGAATCAGTATATTTAATACCATAATCAATTGTTCCTTTGAGATACCTGAGTACCCCTTTCATTGCATTCCAATGGTTTTCTAGAGGTTTTTCCATAAACTGACTTAACACACTAACATAATATGCTATGTTAGATTGTAGTGAGATAGTTCAAGCTTCCCACAATTTGTCTATACACTGTACCATTTACCTCCTTCGAACCATCATCACATTAAAGTTTCATATTTTGCTGCATTAGATTATAATAAACTTTACATTGATCCATTTTAAACTTCTTAAGTACTTCTCTGACATATTTTCCATGAGACACAAAGGTTTGACCAACATTTCTCCAAACATCAAGACCTAGGCAGTAATGTACCTAGGCAGTAATGTAACTCACGAAGATCTTTCATTTCAAATACATGTGACATCTGGTTCTTAATTCCACTAATCATTTTTTTTAATTTCCTATAATAATTAAATCATCAACATATAAAAAAATCAATACAACAAGCCCCTTTTTATCAAACTTGGTATATAGATTTGGATCACTTTTGCTTCTCATAAAACCCTGTTGAAGAAAGAAGGAATCTATCTTCTCATACCATGACCTAGGTGTCTATTTCAGTCCATACAATGCTTTCTTTAATTACACACTAAATGTTCTTAACCATTTTTCACAAACCCCTCTGGTTGAGTAAGGTAAACCTCCTCATTTAACTCACCATTCAAAAAACCTAATTTTACATCTAATTGGTGAAGCTTCTAATGGTACTTCGTAGCTAAAGCAATTAACAATCTTATAGTATTTAATTTAGCTACTGGTGCAAATGTTTATGCATAATCAATGCCCTCCTTCTGTGAATACCCTTTTGCCACCAATCTAGCTTTATATTTATCTATACTACCATCTATTTTGAATTTAGGTTTGTATATCGATTTACATTTTATGGGCTTTTATCTTTAGGCAATTCAATCAATTCTCAAGTTTTGTTTTTCATTATAGAGTCATATTCTTCCTCCATTGTTTTTCTCCACTCTTCATGTTCATTAGCTTCATTAAAACTCATGGGTTCTATGACATTTGAAATACTACTCATCAAGGCATAATCTTTATATTTTTTCAAGCGGATGAATCTATCGTGAAGATCTTCTCAATTGGCTAGTGACTTCTTCTCCATTTTGTGAAGATTCTTCTTCACTGTTGGATGTATCCATGTCACTCGGTGCCTTTTCCTGTTGGTGTTTCTCTTCTTTGACCTCTCCATCTTCAAGAAGTACATGCCATCCTTCATGACTGTTCTCTTCATTATTTTCTTTTGTCTGCTCATGGAAAATTACATCTCTACTTGTAAACACTTTGTGACTGGATGGTTCAAACAATTTATATGCTTTAAATTCTGAACAGTACCCTATAAAAATACATTTGATAGATTTAACATCAAGCTTCTTCTCGTTCTCCTTTGGAATATGTGCAAAATCTTTACACCCAAATATCCTCAAATTATTAACTGTTGGTTTAGAATCATACAAGGCTTCGAAAGGAGTTTTATGATCAAGACACCTTGTTGGACTTATATTCTTTAAATAAACAAAAGTGTTAATGGCATCAGCCCAAAAAACATTTGAGAGATTCTTACCTTTCATCATACTTTATGCACACTCGATCAGAGTTTTGTTTTTCCTTTTTGCAATTTTGTTCTTCTGTGGAGTATTCTAATTTGATGTACTATTCCATTATCTTTGCGATACTTGATGAATTTCCCTGATCTGTATTCTCCCCCTTGATCTAAGCGGAGTATTTTGATGGACTTTCCTGTTTGCTTCTCCACCATGTTTTTAAACTCCTTGAAGTATTAAAAGACATCTCTTTTTTCTAAGGAAATAAACCCATGTGTACCTTGTGCAGTCATCAATAAATAACAAAAACTAATAAGCACCACCTAAGGACCTCGTCTGCATTGGTCCACAAACATCAGTATGTATAATTTTTAATACAACTTTCTTTCTTCTATCAAAATTAGAGGGGAATTTATCTATGTGCATCTTTCCTAATGCACAACCTACACAAGCAACATACTCATTCTTCAACATAGGGAGTCCTTCAACCATACTTTTTTTTTTGTAATAACAACAAATCATGATAATTAATGTGACCATACCTTTGGTGCCAAAGAGTTTTTGTAGGCATAGTTGCAGAAGTCAATGCTTGATGATTCTTGCTGGTGACATAAAGTTTGTACAAACCTCCAACTCTGACTCCTCAGGAAACAGTTTTGTAATGATCTTGCAAGTCCTTTACTATACAATGTGTCTTGAAGAATTCGACCTTCAAATTCTGATTTGTAATTGTGGACACATAAATCAAGTTTTTCTTTATCCCGGGGACATACACAACATTGTGAACGTGTCTGATAGTACCATTCATAAGTGTTACTGGAATATATCCATATCGCTTGATCTGATAAAAACAATCATCTCCAAGATAAATATGGGCACCATTATGTGTTTCTTTAAAGTTTATATACCAATTCTTGTTACATGTCATGTGAATCGAGGCTCCAGAATAAACAAACCATGCGTTAACATCATCAGTTTCAACAGACACTGCAACTATAGACACAAACAATTTAAGATCTTTTGAATCAAAATTATGGTTTTCTTTTGCAAAATGTCTTGAATGTTTTCTATTTTTATGCCTAGCCTCATCATGTTTCTTCTTATAACATTCTCTGGCAAGATGCCCATTCCTACCACAATAGAAACACTTCGGTTCATTTCTATTAGATGGCATACCTTGATTTGGCTTTGGAAATGACTTCCTCTGAAATGAATTTCCTCCTCTGCCTCCTCCTCCTGGTTTCCCTTTAGGGAATCTCTTCTTTGTCCATAGTACTAAGTCCGAATTATGAGGCTTCAAATTCGTGTGTCTCTCTTCTTCTTGCAACAATATACCTGTCAATTCCTCAAAGGCAGGAGCTTTCTCTCTCCCTGCAAGGCCTGTTATAAACATCTGATAGTCCTCTCGCATTCCATTTAGAGCAATTGTGACAAGATCAATGTTTGAAACTTTTTCTCCTATATCTCCCAATTTTTCTTTCATGTCTTTAATTCGCCCACACTAACAGACTCATTTATATCTATTTTAATACTTAGCAATTTACTCTTCAGAAAAAAGAATACAATTTGTATTATTAATCTCATACAAATCTTTAAGTGTTTTCCAAGTTTCTTTAGAAGTCTTAGAATCTCTAATGTAAGGAATTATATTATCTTTCACAAATATTCGCAATAATACTTTGGCTTTGTTCTCCCGCTTATCTCTATCTTGGATTGTTGCCACTGTCGCACCGCACCTGCAACCTCGTTAGGTCACACTTCATCTCCTTTCACGATTGTTCATACACCATAACCTTCCATCAAGGTCTGCATTTTGAATTTCCAAATGATGAAATTCGAGCCATCCAATTTATTGGCTTCATTGAAATAAGTTTGAGCAAGTGGATTTGTCATCTCTGCAAAGTCTTTTACGCAACAAACGTCTCTCCAAATCAGTGATCATGCGCCGAGAATGGAAACTAGCAGAGAAAATGGTTAATGATTATGTTCCAATGCTCATTCAAACCCATAACCTCGGCTTTCTCCGTTGGAGCCCGCATGCTTTCTCAGTTGGATATGTATCGCCAATTGTAGTCATTTGTTCTTATCTGAAACTCAAATTAGTCAAAGAAACTACGTCAATCTCTTTTATATAAATGGGGATGATTGATTCGCATTCTAGTTATAATTATAAGTATCAGTCGCTCATCGCTGATCTTGGCTCGAAAATCCACGAAAAAAGTCACACTTTGGAGCCTCGCGCCTTGCTACAACCGCGATTCAGATCGCCAGCAGCCTCACGAATTGCTACAACCCATCAGTGATTGCCAACAACAATCCCAGCAGTGATTTCCAACAGTGATTCCAGCAGCGATCGGGCGGTGTGAAGGTGGAGGGGACGTTCAAGAAGCCCTGTAAATTTTTACCGCACGTCAATGTGGAGGAAAGATGGTGCACGTCAATTTTTACCGCAACTATGGGAAGACATTCAAGAAGCTCCGACAGCCTTACGAGAAGGAGCGGCTGGACACAGAGCTGAAATTGGTGGGAGAATACGGGTTGCGAAACAAGAGAGAACTATGGAGGGTTCAATATACGTTGAGCCGCATATGAAATGCAACGCGCATGCTTCTGATGCTAGACGAGAAAAATCATCGTCGGATATTTGAAGGAGAAGCTTTGCTGCGACTTATGAACAAGTATGGCCTCTTGGCTGAATTTCTCACACTCACAAATAAATTCTCCAAGGATGACTTGCAGCCTCACGAATCCCTATCACAAACCCAGGACAAGCCTTATGCTCTGATATCATTGAAGGAATGAAATGAAATCGGCTTCTCTCAGGCTAGGCAACACCCGGAGGCCATCAAAGCAAAGCCATGTTGCATTTTATTAAATCAATTGAGGAGTACATTATATAAATTATATAAGATGATATTCTGTTTAAATAATTGAAATCATTATTAGATTTAGAAGAGTCTACATTATTAACTAATTTCCATTATTTCTAAGTATTTTAACAATAAAAAATTACAATTTAACCAAAAATTATAGTCTTAGGTTAAACGTTCTACAAAATAACTATTTTTTTCAGGGACATTTGTTTGAAATCTGGCGACAAATTATTAGATTTGTAGATTTGAATGATTATTTATGTATAATCCTAATGTTCCATGAGTTTTTCAGCATGCTGAATTGATTTCTACATTCAGAAATGGATTTATCCTAAATGAATTACAAGAAAAAAAAACCATTTCATATAACAGATAGAAAACACCAAAATTATATAACAAAATTCCAATAATAATTACAATTTTGACTTCTTCATTGATTTTCCCTTCCAAAATAATTTTCAATCATTTTCTGGAATGGCCACTGAGAAGTTCAATTCATTTTCTGGAATTGCCACTGTGAAGTAGGTGGACATCGTCATTAGGCCTTACGATTTAACACAGATTGTGGCAACGCGCTCCCTTTCCCTTTTAGATGAATGTGACCACATCTTACAATTTCAGCTGGCGGTACCCTGGACAGTATAATACTTGTATACCTCATCGATTTGGAAAGAAACCGTCTATCTCTTCACCAGAGTGAGATATGAAACTTTTTTCAAGCTTCAACTTCAAGACCAGACGAGATTTTCGCTGAAAGCCCGAGAAATACCGTACCTCGAAAGAAAGGGCTGGATTGATTTCACTCTTCCATTCTTATAAATCTGCTTCCTGTATGCATGCAAGGAGCGAGGGATATGGAGGGACCTGCCATAAGCGAATCCTCACATAAACGAATAGCAGTGGGTCAAACACACTGCCATTTGTCAATTTCTGTGAACTCGCTTTCAATTAATTGGTTCCTAGGGCAAATATTTGCAGGTTTGTATTGATGTATTTGTCTAGTTTTATCATTAGTTTTCTCTATAGGTACACTCAGAATTTTAGCAATAGACTGAAAGCATTTTTTTTTTTTGGCCTTCAACATGTTTCATTTTTAGAAAGCATTAAGGTCAGCGTCCAGAAACTTGCATCTGTAAATGCAAAACTATATTAAAAGATGAGAATTTTGTGAAGATTTTACAATGCTTGGATTGTGAAAGGTTCTTCTCCAGACACTTGCATATGTAAATGCAAACCTATATTAAAAGATGAGAATTTTGTGAAGATTTTACAATGCTTGGTTGTGAAAGGTTCTTCTCCAAAAACTTGCATATGTAAACGCAAACCTGTATTAAAAAATGAGAATTTTGTGAAGATTTTACAATGCCTGGATTGTGAAAGGTTCTTCTCCAGAAACTTGCATCTGTAAATGCAAACCTATATTAAAAAATGAGAATTTTGTGAAGATTTTACAATGCCTGGATTGTGAAAGGTTCTTCTCCAGAAACTTGCATATGTAAATGCAAACCTATATTAAAAAATGAGAATTTTGTGAAGATTTTACAATGCCTGGATTGTGAAAGGTTCTTCTCCAGAAACTTGCATATGCAAATGCAAACCTATATTAAAACATGAGAATTTTGTGAAGATTTTACAATGCTTGGATTGTGAAAGGTTCTTCTCCAGAAACTTGCATCTGTAAATGCAAACCTATATTAAAAGATGAGAATTTTCTGAAGATTTTACAATGCTGGGCTTGTGAAAGGTTCTTTTCCAGAAACTTGCATCTGTAAATGCAAACCTATATTAAAAGATGAGAATTTTGTGAAGATTTTACAATGCTTGGATTGTGAAAGGTTCTTGCTTGAAGATGTAATATGAAAACCAGTGGAGAGTTTTCACTAAAATTTTGGTTAGACTTATGTCCATGGTTTGTTTACAGGATTTATGATAAAAAAACTTAAAAGGTTATGATAAAAAATCTTAAAAGGAATAAAGAGGTTTTGGTCGTATCATATATGCTATATTTCAGGATATTTGACTTATTTGTTTTTGTTCTTTTATTTTTGAAGTGTTTTATGTTATTATGGTTTTTCCTTCCTCTTTTCCATAGCCACATCAATAACTCTTGATGCCTCTAGCTCTGTAGCCTCTTGATGCACAATGTGATGTCCAATGTCTTTATCAATTTATGTTACAGAATATGACATGGAGTGGTATATTTTTAGTTTTGCATTGCTTTTGCTTTCAAAAAGCAATGGATCTTGTGACGTCATAGGAAACGTTGTTATTGTTAAAGTTGCTCAATTTTCAAATTCAGAGTTGTAGGGTTGAACTGTCATAATGACTATATGGAAGATGAGCCCCTCTGCACATATAAAAACAAATAATTTTTTCCAAGAATTTGGTAATAGTTTTGGGTATTTATTATAGTTGTAAAATTATAATAATGTTTAGTAACTGAATCAATAAGATATTGATTATATACCTCTAGTTTTGTGCATTATAGCGAGCTCTCTTTTCTTAAGTGGTCGACCAAATCCAAAAAAATCATTGGCAACTGCAATGAAATCCAGAATAAGCAATGCCAACTGCAATGAAATCGGGTTGTTGAACTAAGAAATCTTCAACAACAATAATATATGGAGCGCCTCTTGAACCGATAAATCCTCAACAACAATCATATATGGAGTGCCTAGCAGCAGAGGGTAGGAGTTGTTACTTTGCTTGACCTGCATTGCCCTTGTCGATGTCCGAGGAAGAAACAAGAGCTTAGTAGTAAGTAGTGTGAGCCTTCTTAAACTGAGCTCCCAGACCAAAACCAGAGGTTGCTTGCACACATATCAGAGGTTTTGTTGTTCCAACAAGTGGAGCACATGCAACATGTAAAGAGGACACGTGGTAGATAGCCTTCTGAAGTTGTAGAGGACGTGTGGTAGATAGTCTGAAGCTCTGTAGGAATGTTATTATTTGAAATCAGAGTGTACGTAATGCTAACATCTGTCTTCATAGGCAGTGTTGTGAAGGCGTGGAGGCACTGGCTGCAGAGTTGTCAGATGGTGAAGGCAATGGCTCCAGAATTGTGAGATGATGAAGGCAGTGTCTAAATGTAATGAATTAACTGACATTGAATTGAATTTAATGAATATATTGAATTCTCGCCGTCACTGCGGAAATGCGGAAATAAGACTTCAAAGCTGAATTTTAATGATATGCAAGATAAATAAAAATTTAGAATAAAGCTTACTTTAGAAGACTAAATTGCATTGGTTGAAGATTTGTAGGAGGGTGTTGAGATATCTTCTCAACCACTCCCTCCAAATATGGAATCGGTTGGAGCTGAGGAGAGAGGACGATAGAGTCTTTGTTAAATTGTTGTGAAAATGAAAAAGATTTCTATGTATTGCGTGTAGCCGAGAGATAAGTCTTTGTTTTGTTTGAGCTGAGGCTGAAGGAGCTGCTGCAGATATGTTGTCTCTGAGATGTGAAGCCACATAGTTGTTATGCGTGAGTGTGAGATAGAGAGCCGGCTGGAGGATCCTGCACAAAGGAGCCATTTTATGGTGGGAAGCAAACCCGTTCAAGGCATTGCATGGAGGAGATTCTGTCACTGGTGAAGACAACTGACGTTGCGTGTAAGAGGCGCTGCATCAGAGTGCAAATTCGCATTGCCTAGCCGCCACTATTATTTCCTAACCAATCTGTTACAGTAAAAAGAGCCCGCACAAGAAGTAGCTTGCTACGAGTCAGTGGAAAGACGATCTGCTGAGGTTGGATTCGTTGCGCATAAGAGACTATTGCCTAAATTCTTTATTGGCGGTGTATATATCAGGAGCTTCAATGGATCGCAGCGGAGGCGTGGTGGCTCTGATGAGGAAGGCGTCCTTTCTCTGACAAGGGAGACAATCTCTGCATTTTGAAAAAGGCATGAAAGTTGTCACTTATTCGTGGAAGAAGCCGTCATTAATTGAAGTCCATCGAATGATTGAAGAGTGTCAATTACTTTCTATGTGAAAGTGCCATTGTTTAAAGATTTAGTTTGTTGTAAGGCCGTTGCCTTGGCTATAAGAAATCAATGCAGGCTTCCACGTTGAACATAGTTGAGATCACGATAATCTCTTCATTGAATATGCAGTTGAATATGCTGCGCGCTTGATGAGGGGTCAATAAAAATGCTAAGTGGAAATTGCTACTTATGGAAACCACAGTAGATGGTTTATTTTGTTTTTTCTATATATATATATATATATATTTATGTATGTGTGGTGTGTAATTTGTTGTAGTTTTATAGAATGTGAAGAATTGTAATGCAAAACCAAATATAGGGCAGAACGATGTAATTCAACCTTGTAGTTCTTGCGTGTTCTTCGGTGCCATAAGAGCAAGTTATTAGTTTGATTATGTCGAGTATGTTATAAGTTGTAGACTCTTGTTGTACTTCGGTGCTCCAATATCGACAATTACAGGTTACATTTACCTGGTGAGTTTAAAGTTTTGTGTGTAAGTGTTTATGTAAAAATAAGAACTTGTATTTTGATGCAAGCTGGCAGCCCCAGTATCAAGTACATTGTTTTTATTGGAAGTCACCTTGTGTAAAGGAATGTTGAGGACATTTTGTATCCAAACTTTTCTTCTATATACTGAAGGATAGTCGAAAGAAAAAATCCGACAGATGAAGGCACGTTCATAGAATGCATCAATAGTTGTCAACTTTTATCACGGAAGCCCCGATGAGCCAAGTTGTCGAATTGTCTAGTATACAAGTGCAAGAAAGATGGTCAGAGGCATTTTGACTTTAAATGTGTCGATGGAAAGCTCGAAGAAGAGGAAGAAGAAAGAGCGGAAGTCGTGTGATTGCAGAGTGAGTTTCAGTGCTGAGGAAGATCAAACAGACAGACGAAAGTTCAAGTGTTGTAATTTTTTGTAATTGTGAGTAAGTATTGTAATTTGTAAAGTAAGCATTAAGGGAGGGTGTTAGAATAAAGCTTACTTTAGGAGACTAGATTGGGTTGGTTGAAGATTTGTAGTAGGCTGTTGAGATATCTTCTCAACCACTCCCTCCAAATATGGAATCGGTTGGATCTAAATCCAGATATATATTTACCTATGTATGTGTGTAACATTGTAATAATACAATTGAGTTATTTCTGTAATCATGGTTGTCTCTGAATTTCTAATTAGATAGCCTTTTGAAGTTGTAGAGGACGTGTGGTAGATAGTCTGAAGCTCTGTAGGAATGTTATTATTTGAAATCAGATTGTATGTAATGCTAACATCTGTCTTCATAGGCAGTGTTGTGAAGGCGTGGAGGCACTGGCTACAGAATTGTCAGATGGTGAAGGCAATGGCTCCAGAATTGTTAGATGATGAAGGCAGTGTCTAAATGTAATGAATTAACTGACATTGAATTTAATGAATATATTGAATTTTCGTCGTCACTGTGGAAATAAGACTTCAAAGTTGAATTTCAATGATATGCAAGATAAATAAATAAAAATTGGTTTGTTTTAGCAACCACTAAAAAAGTATTCACATTGTCCTAAGTTAAACATTGGACACCATGAAAACTTATAAGTCAAAGACCGAATTATAGGGAGTCAATGAGTGACTCATTGCTATAGTCCTGGACTTCAGCAAGGACTCATATGTTAGGGAAAATAATTCGGCAAGGACTAATATGTTAGAGAAAATACTATTATGTATTATTTCTCATTTTTTTTTTTGTCTTCTCTCTCTTCATTATTCTACTCTTATGTATGTGCATTGTTTCACATGGTATCAAAGCCACCAAGTGTTGCCATCTAGGTGGAATAGTGAAGGTTAAAAAAGAGTTGAGGGATGGTGATATCAAAATATCAACTTGAACCAAAATATAAATAAACTCCGATATCAATTCAACCCAAAGAATCCTTAGATGTTAACACACACACATCCGACCATATTCAGGAAATTGAAGATCGCTTGACTATTAGAAAAATATCATGTGTATGTCTTACTAGTCCATAAACCCATAAATTGATGAATAACTTGAATTGTAAATGAGATAATAAAACAAAAAATAAAAGAACTCAAATTACATATGTAAATGACATACATCACTGCATCTTCAAAGTCCTTTTAAATAACATGAATGTTCTTCATCATCTCAAAATTCCAAATTACATTACAATATAGGCTTACAAAACACAATTGTGAAGAGACTATGAAAATCCACTATTCAAATGTAGAAACAGAGTGCACAGTTGAATTCTTGGCGAAAAATCATGAAAAATTGATATAAATACTTGAAATTTTGTCAAGGTACCCCTCAACACACTTTACGGTGTTACCTCAAGTGTCTTGTATTCTTGGCACCCAATATGAGGCAACAAAATTGCATTAATTGTGTGTTTCTTGCCTTGAGGTGCATGCCATTAAATAGGGCTCCCTTCTTTACCAAATTCTGGAATTAGTGGATAGCCTTTAATTACAAGTTGTTGGGTTCTTGTAACCAAACCCGAACCATAGGGTAATTGGTTAAAACTCAGTTCTATATGTGGTAGGTTGGGGGTTTGAGCCCTACCAATCACAACATACCTTAGCGTTTTGTTATTTGTTTGGCATATGGCATATGGTTAAACCATATATATATATATATATATATATATATATATA
>JZKD02S0785579.1:158355-191259 GCA_000966675.3 Picea glauca | reverse complement strand
TTCCACTTTATTGTATAATTCCTTGATCATATACATAGATTGACTGTTGAATAGATTTTGCTTTCTTCACTTTGGTTGGTTTGTGTTGTCTTGGTCTTGGCTGCACGAGAGCACTGAAGTGAAGCAGAAGCAACAAAGACCATAGGAAGCGATTATAAGGTATGTAACTTGTTCTTGCCTCCTAGTTCATTCAATGGCTAAAATCTAGGGAAAGAGTCATGTTCTATCTTGCTTTGTTCTAGATCCAGGTGGATCTAGGGAGATCGGTTTGTGTCTGCACTTACGGATTTATCCAATAACAATGTCTGAAAAAGGCATAGAGTAAAATTCCAAGGCATGAAGGGGCCACATTTCTCTACGGAGATCCCATGTACCTCCTTCATGCAATTATTCCCCAACTTAGGATTAAATAACACATGGATTAAACATACTAATTAGACAAAGTTAAGGACTTAGTATAGGATTAAAATAACGTTATTTTCTTTTATCCCCATTGACCCTCCTAAGGCCCCCTTGTCTTTCCCCTCTTGTGGAGTCATAGACCCCATTCTTTGTCCTTAATCTTTTACAACTTGTGATATATTTTATTAACTTTCAATGTTCAGTTACAAATTACATCTTTCTATCTTACAACCATTAATTGTGTACACATTTACATTAATGGTATGGGGATCAAAAGTAGTTATTACATTCCCCTCCCCCTAAATTTTGCACCATCCTCAGTGCACATCATCACTATATATAGTAACAACGGATTTTACATCAAATATTTTCAAAATAAATATGGATATACCTCACGCATAGTGTCCTCTAGCTGCCATGTTGCTTCTTCAAGGTTGTAGTGGGTCCATTGGACTTTTACCCACCCTATGGCTCTGTTCCTTAGTAGAGTGACCTTCCTTTACAATACACACACTGTAAGTTTTTTAACTATGAAGTAAAGCAATGCATATAGATTCTTAAGTAAAACATAAATTAATCAATGGCTCATACACACAGTACACAGAGATTTACGCTAGAAACCCTTAACCGAGAGAAAACCAACCTTCCTTGGTGCCACACCTTTCAACTCTTCATTGTATTAATTTCACCATTCAAAATACAATATATAAAATATTTTAGGTATTCCGTAGATACCAAAACCCTGATCCCTTAATCCAGGATTAATTTAGAAAACCACTAAAAATAGCAAAAACCACCCAGAATCCGGGATCATCAGACGCAATTGTCAAATTTGACATGCCCCCCCACACACATGCAAATAATATAACACATACCCAACATTCTCCCACTTGTTGTTTTATTTGCATATATGGGTTCGCATGATTACATAATCAACAATCCAAGGCAACAATGCCCATTGTTACTCTACACCAGGAGAACTTCTCTATTCTCACAGACTTTGTCAATGAACCTGCAACTCTTCAAAGTGTCAAAATTTTCCAACAACACCTTCTTTTCTTCAACCATGTCTCTCACAAATAGATATTGAACATCAATATGCTTTGTCTTAAATGATAAGAAGGGTTCTTTTCCAGGAAGATTGCACTATGATTGTCACAATCTAATCTCATTGCTTGCTTCTTTCCCTCACTGATCTCCTCAATACTGGGGTATGAGGTTCTTCTTCTTCTGCTTCATCTTCTCCAGTTGATTCATATTTTTCATCATCAAACTCAAAATCTATTTTCTTAGGTTCTTCTTGCCTTGGTAGGGATTCCTATTTGGGAACATCTTTCACCTCTCTAAAAACAACATCTCGACCATAAACAATATTCTTAGTTTCTGGGTTCCAAAGATTATAACCTTTCACACCATCTTTATAACCAATAAAGATACACATTTCATCTTTATTATCCAACTTACTCCTATTTTCCCTTGGAACATGTACATAAGAATCAGAACCAAACACTCTGATATGTTCAAGGGAGTGTTTCTTAATAGTCCATACCTCATGTGTAGTTTTTTCATCCAACGCTAATGAGGGTGATCTATTGACCAAGTAACATGTTGTACCCACTGCCTCTACCCATAATTCTTGTCCTAACTCGACACCACTAAGCATGCTCCTTGATTTTTCCATCAATGTCATGTTCATCCTTTCTACAACTCCATTTTGTTGAGATGTGTATGGAATAGTATTTTACCTTGCTACACCACACTTCTTACAGAATTCTTCGAATTCATTTCTGCATAATTCTCCACCATTATCTGTCCTCAATACCTTTATTTTCTTCTCTGTCTGATTTTCTACCAAAACCTTAAACTCTTTAAATATATCAAATACCTCAAATTTATTTCTAAGAAAATAAATCCTTGTGTTCCTTGAGAAATCAACTATGAATGAAACATAATACACAGATTTACCTAGTGATGGAACATGCACAAGTCCAAACACATCATTGTGTATCAACTCTAAGATCCCCTTTTCTCTTGTAGCGCCATATGGGAATCTTACTCGATTTTGTTTACCATATATGCAATGTTCACAGACATCAAAATCCAAAGTGAAATTAGACATACCTTCAACTATACCTTTACCGTGTAGTGTTCCAAGGCCCTTTTCTCCAATATGCCCCAATCTTTGATGCCACAACATGGTCTTCTTTCCAGGGATAGTATTGGTCTTGTATTATTTATTTCTCTACTCAGGGACAACAAAACTGTTACACCCATTAGTATAAGTGCTTCTCAACAACTTGTATAGAGTTCCACACTGAACTCCCCTCATCAACACCATTTCTCCTCGTACCATATTGCAAGTTCCCTTTCCCAATACAATATCCACACTTGCATCATCCAACTTACTTATAGATATTAGGCTCCTGGCTAGTTTTGGAATGTGTAGAACCCCGAGGAGAGTTCTAATCCTTCCATATTTTAGCAACAACTTAACCCTTCCACGTCCCATGATTTTGGCTATCGAGTCATCTCCTAGGAATACATCACCACCATCGTATTCGTCATATTCACAAACCACTCCCTGTGATGAGTTATATGATATGATGCACCTGATTCGATCAACCATACACCACGGTCTGCATGTGTACCTGTAGATTCCAGGTAAACATCACCTCCTTCTTCAATGGAGGTTTTAGCCTATGTGGAAGAGGTATTATTAGAGCCCTTTGGTTTATCAACCTTCTTAGACTTGCAATCTTTCTTATAATGCCCTATTTTACCACACTTCCATAATTTCCTCAAATATTTTCCTAGAGACTTAGATCTACCTGTAGATTTAGATCCCCCCCGAAGACTTACCAAGATTCATGTCTTGGGTATGACCTCTTACAAATAAATCATCTGTGCTCTGACCATCCATTCTTTTCCGCCTCATCTATTCAGATAACAAGGATGCAAATGAATTCTCATAATTCAATGTAGATTGAGTGGTACTACCAATTGCTACAACCAGATTATCCTAAGAGTCTGGCAAAGAAAATAACAAAGTAATACACTTATCTTCTTATGAAATCATAATATTAACAAAGACAAGTTGACTTACCAGAGTATTAAAGGCATTTATATGTTCTATCACAAAATATCCATCTTCCATCATGTTGGTCCTGAGATTAAACTTAAGGCTCAAAGGATAATGTCAGGCATCAAGAAAGTTTAAGAGAGTGTGTTTTTAAAGTTCTTTTTCTACCTTAGTTATATGGGAAAAATTCCTTAATGAAATTAACAATTCGACAACACAGAGGCCGTATTTCATATCTGAGTCAGAATTGTAATATTGAATGGTGCGAGAGAAAGATACAAAACTGTAAAACAAAGTAAGGCATCAATGTTTGAAGAATCCCACCTTGTTGTAGTAGAAGAAAATAGATAGTGTAACCTTGAATAAAGCATAAAATGCAGGAATCTACACAACAAGTAGGTCTTTGTTTACTCACAGTAAATGTAGAGGAAAAGATGCCTACTTAATAAATCGCTGATACAATAAGATTACAATAGTTTTTGTACTAAATTGAAATCAAACATTTATCAAGGAATACATAAAGAAGTGTTGATAAATGGAAAACAAAGAAACACATAACCCAGATTGAACAAAACTTGGAATCTCTATTTGCACTTGTATTAATACTCTATAAGGAGAGTTTTCTCTATTACAATCAGCAAGAAGCATCCCGTAATAAGTATTTAATCTATTTATTTATACAAAATGGTCTCAACCCAAACGGTTGGACTTCTCATAATATTAAATATTACAATATACAAAATTGAAAAGTTCCATTAGCATCCTCCTTTGTCTCTTCGTCTGCTTGCAGAGACGTTTCTTCTCCTCATCCTCTAGCCTGGAGACAGGTGGCATATGATCTCAACCTGCATGAGTAGTATGTACATGATGTCTTACTTGTTTCCAGATGTGCTCACTTTCCCATATTCAACATATTGGATGCATCTACTCACTAAATATACCACCAACCCAGAAGGTTCAATTGCTTCATTTGCTTCAAAAATGTATAGCTTATTTTATACCTGAGGCAACCTTTCCTGTATCTTCTTTTCTCCCAAAGATGTCACTTGTAACTGCAAACTGGGATTTACTATCCATTTGTTTATTTGGATAAGATCAATTTGATTCATTTGTTGGATGGTTGTCCTAGCTTATTCTTTGAATGTCCTAGAATTATGTTGGTTCATGGCTATGTCTATTTGAACCAGGGCTTCGGAGATACTATCATGGATGATTTTAGGGGCTAAATTTCGCTCATGGGCTAATTTTCCATGGTTTTTCCAAAAACGAGTTTCACTATTTTAAAAATGATTCGCCCAAATTCTATAGGATAAAATTATTTTACCTTAAAAATCGCCAAAATTTTATAAAAACTATATAAAATCCTTAGAAATTTGAATACTTTTACAAAAATATCGCCAAACATTTATAGTTTGCATATGAAGGATGAGTAAGATTCGCTAAGGTTTCTACATTTTAAAATAAATTTTCATCCTTAAAATCATCCTTGGATACTATTTCCTTGAACATCAAGTAGCCCTTTGTCTAGTGAAGATATTGCTTCTAGACAAGCTTCGTGTACCTCTCTGGCCAATCTTTTTCTTTCGACAAGATTTGATTCCCAGGCCTTCAAAATTATGTCACCTCTAGTTTGCTTAGACAGAGACAATCGAGGAACTTTTGATACATAATCTTTTGGTACTAGTAAGATATCCTCCTGAAACTTAACCTGAGCTGAACAAGCTTCTCTTTCTTTGATGTAAATGATATTCATGGAAAGGTCTACCACCTGGTAACAATTTTGAATGGCTTCCACTTTTGTAAAAAGATATTGCTGGGATGATTCAATATTTTCATGTACTTCCAGTGCTTGGGCTTGGAAAGTTGTCATCTCTACTATTGTACCTTCAACTAAGTATATCTTGGATTGTAATTTCTTGATTAATTCTTCCTGTTGAGTGACCAACCCTCTGTTGTCCTGTGAATTTTGATAGAGCTCATCAAGGTTATTTTTCAGCTGTTGGATCTGGTGAATGTCATGGGCTCTAACTTGTTCAAACTCTTTGTTCATCTTATTTCTCACGTCCTATTCCATAGTCCTTATCTGGTTTTGCAACTACCCTACCAACAAGTTTCTCTGTTTCAACTACTCCGCTAAATTTTCTACCGACTGTTGATTGGTCGTGGAAAAGGAACCTATTGAACCTGTCATCTCCTTGGCGAATTCTGGATCCTCCAGATTCTTCCCATCATACATCACTCTTTGTATTTTAACTGTTGCACCATCCTTCTGATGCGTTTCTCATTTTACTATGGCCCTCCTCTTCTTGCTAAAAAATAAGTTTGAAGGAGGCATTTCTTTGGTTGAAATCAGAGTAAGATCATCTATAAGGATGACTTCGGAATTGGGATTTCCTCAACTTGACTGTAAAGGTGTTAATGAAATAATGGGGCTACCTATCTCCATGGATGGTTGTTTCTCTGCTGTGTTGGTAACCAGTTTATCTGGTGTAGACGACGATGTATCTTGTCCATTTTTTTATCAAAACTTCAAGATAAGATTTTGTTTGAGTACCTGGTGGGTTTGATAATGAAGTCTCCACTTTCTACATTGAGACTTCGACGTTCTTCAGATTTTCCTTAGAACTCAGTTTGTCGGAACTTCTTGCCTCCAAACCCTGAGGTGTAGCTTCCTGTGTAGACAAAGGTTTTATTGGTTCTCCCTGTAATACCTTTGGCAAACTATTCTTTCTGTGATTTTGTAAATTGTAGAAACTAGATAGTTGATCTGGATACAGAGTTTGGACTCTACTCAACACTTCCTTGTATGACTTGGCTCCCCTGAATATTTCATCTTGTGGGGAAATATCATGCACATACTTCTTTAAATTGTATTGATCCAGGTGAGTTTCCACGATCTTCTGGGGATCGTGCCTCTTAAACTCAATATCAACTAACTTGACGTCTTCTAGAGCCGCAACCTCTACTTTCAAATGGACGAAATATAACAATGAAAACATACCAACCTGAAGGGGAAAGGTCGAACATACCTTTTTCTGGACCTCTTTCAATTCTTTATTGATGTCCCCTGTCACGATCTGATAAGACACCTCTCATCATACCAGTCGATCTGGTAAAAACTTTGGGAGAGCATGGGGGGGAACCGAGCATCCAAAAACCCTGATGTAGGAAACGTTTTCCTCATTATACCAGTCTGTTACTTTACCTAGGTTAGCCATGATTCTATCTAAAATATTGGGAGGCGGGAAACCGTATATGGAGATATGAATCAACACCACTACATAATGACATATTTCATAGAATAAATCTCTGGCTTTATCCTCCCACAGCTTGGAGTGATAGAAATGGACAAGCTCGACGTTGGTCGGGTTCCATCTCCAGCTCATCATAATTAAAGGAGTCATAAAACAAATGGCATCCATGATGTATGATGACATATAGAAAGGGGCAGGTTTCCCTTTGTAATTTTCCAACTGGTACCCTATGATTTCCTTAGCCAAGTTGTCTGATAACATTTTGGCCCAGTTGAAGGAGTAGCCCTCGACCACTTCATGCATAATTGGTACCCATGCCAACGGCAAATGAGAGGAGTAATTTTTACCAAATATCCTACATAGCATCATAGCCACATAAATCATATGGGCGTCTAACGATGCTCTGGCATATATGTCATGAGTGTCGGCTCTTAATTTCTCAGGGTGCCCCCACCAGTCTTTGATTAAATCAGGGTAGTTTTTTTCAAATTGTGTGTACTCCTGTTTGTCAAATCCATTATGAATGTAGCGTTGTAACTATATTTAAAAAGGGGGGGGGGTAATTTATACATTACTTGTATATGCTCTGGTTGAAAAGACCCAACAACAATCTTCTATGAATTGCAGCTGCTCCTGGTTGAGATGTCGACGTTTTCTAGGGCCCAACCTATCATGTCGTTATACGGCATGAGCCTCGGTTGTGCGATTATTTTGTGCAGCTCTGACTGAGCTATATCCCTGAGCTTACTCGCATGAGGTTCGGTTACTTCGTCACCTAAATCCTTTGGGAAATTTATCAGCTCGTGCTATAAAATATCGAACACTTGTGCCCATGATTTTACAGTATCGATGACTCTCGGTGAGGTGTCGGAAAAGACATATGTGTTTGGGTTTGCACTTTAACCAGATGATTTAGCCATTTTTCGTGCTGCCATGATATTAGTGAAATCAGAATTGTGTTACCTGTTACAGGGGAACGTGTGAGCTTCTCAGTCGGATAAAACTTTCTATTCTACGAGAATGAAAATATAATTCAAAATCCAATATTCTTATTCACCTTAAGCGTATTGATTTGCGAATACCTTTACTGATGATACATTCATTTACCTTAATGATAAAATCTTAGGCGACAATATGCAATCTATATTGAAATAATCGTCGTTGATCCATGATTAATGCCATTAATATCGGTAGTTTGTGATCGGGGACTTGGATGAAACAAGTTTGAAATTTCTCGAATCGCAATTTCGTGAAAGATTAATTACAGGATAATCTAGTTTAAAACATAATTAATCGTGTTTAACTTTAAGTGTTTTCGGGTATTCAAACTTCGTAATTTTTAATAGTAGCTTGAGATAGAATTCCCAAAGCATGAAACCGCAAAAGAGTTAATTACAAGATAATCATTTTTTATCTTTAATTAACCCCGTTTAAGTTTGAAATGTTTCGGAGGTTCAGACTTCGGATAATTCAATATGTGATGGATACAAAATGTACGAACTTCCAAAGTGAGAAGTTATTAAATATATTTTAACCGAGATTAACTTAACTAATTAAGATTTAATACTTCGACAATTTGTTGTTTCATGGATTTGCAATTTAGCTTGTCACTATAATTCCGAAGGGCCATTACCCATAGGGACATATCGAGGGTGACGTCATTTTAGATGATGTGTTGAAACCAGGGGGGTGCCACATGTTACTTATATTTGAATGAATCTTCAAAAGAAAATGGAGAAAATGGGTGCCACGTGTCAACCCAGAGAAGGTTCAAAAGATAGATGTGTACTATGCTTCGTGTCCTTTTGAAAGTTTATGGGGGAGTGATAACAAATTCTTTCGGGTTTCGGGGTTTTTTAAGTCATGAATTGTCGATATGCCCGAAGCACGAAACTCTAAAGAACCCTTAGTGATTTGGTTACTTATTAATCAGGTAGCTCCACAACTCTGAAGATCTTAGGATCGTCTGATCAAACTGAGGAACTTCATCAATGATGAATATTACACGTTCCTTGTTACTATTTAACCAGAGATGATTTTGGTTTAAAGTTCAAAGTTATAGGATTATAAATGTTCCAACATAGGCTCCATCCGGGGATTGCATCTCCTTGTGAGGCATGGAAGAAAATTAGACCAAGTGCCTTTATTGGGTGAATGGAGTCATCACTGTATTTCTAGTAAACACCTTCAGGGAAAAGTCATTCAGAGAAAAATTGGACTTCAGTCGAGTCTTAGAAAACCTTCGAAACATAATTAGTTATTTACTTCAAGGTAGGCTATTGATATGTTTCCTTTTTCTAAAACCGAGTTTAGATTTTCTTAAGATAATCAAAATAACTTTAACTGAAATATCAGACTTTGGTCGATTTTGTTCACATCAAGGCTGAGTAACTTTTATAATTTATTTGGGGGAATCCCTTATTGGTTAAGAATGAAAATATTATCAGAAAGAGAACTAGATATCAGAGTATATTTGTATATGTATGGAAGTCTTACATAAATCATAGATATTGTTTCACTGCCAACGAGCCTGTTCAGTACCCCAGTGAAGTTATCTACATATCCCATTGAATTTCCTTTCACCACTTCAATTTGTATTTCACATTTCATTGAGATGAGGGAAATCATTACATGAATCTCCTTTCATCATCTCTTTTGGATAGAATGGGGGCAATCGATTTACGAATTTCCTTTCACCATCATTCTTATATTTTGATATAATTTTGAAGTGGGGGAAATCAATTTGTATGTATTATACATGGACGATATCTTCTTAAGATTTGACAATGAAGATCTGTCAACAATTTTTTATTGTAGTTTGAACTAATTCTCTCCCGATATTCAATACATCTTCTCCTATAGGGATGATCTTATAGGAATTTTTAAAATTCCAGGGATTGGCCTTGAGCGAACTAATCAATTAAAATCTGTTAGAAGGACTAAAGTTATCAAGATTATCCTAGACATTCTTTCTTCTAGTTAGAATCAGAGGAATATAAAGATTTTCGCCTAATCTCATTTTGAAGATATGTTTTTTAAGTTTCCCAAGTCAAGGTAAAATCCTTTCTTTCTATGAAGATTTGAGGCTAGGTAGTAAAATCAGCGTAAGGTAAAAGCTTGAAAATAGGAAAAAAGAAAAAGAACTAGGATTTGGGGGTTCTGATGTAACAGAGCTTTGATTTCGCACAAGTGCACTTCTTGGTTATCATACTTCTCTTTAATTTTTATTTTATCTTCTTTTCTTTTGTTTTTGTCTTATTTTTATTTGATTCAAAAATCTAGAAATTTATATTTTTCTGATCTTTGGTCAAGTGATTATATTTACAAGAGTAGAACCTTGTTTATATCCGATAGGATTTATTTCAATTTTTTTTTAGCATTAAGCAATAAGTATAGAAGTTCATACCTCGAATTTTATTTACGTTTTCAATCAAACCAACTGTTAATTTATCACCTATTCTGAGAGAAATAATGGTTTTGAACACTAAGGGCTAGATTCTGGTACCTCTTTATTTCACACCCGACAATAAGTATTCTGCAAGAGCATACAAAGAAATAATCAGAGAGTTCCGCAAAATAGAAATGATATCCAATACCGATATTTTATTTTTGTTTTTTCGGAAAAACTATGTTTATTTAAAAGTAAAATTTAGACAAATTACGAAGGAAAATAACATTGTGAAATTAAAGAAAAGCCAAACCGGTATATACAATGGTAATATGAAACATGTTTATTGCATAAAATGTTTTAGATAGTGCCTGTTGATAGGGGCATCAAAAAATTTCTCATCGAGATTCTCCAGTAGGAATGAATTCTTCCCCTCTGTAGATGTAATCATGAATGGCTCGAACAAGAGGTGATCAAACTTGCCATTGTTTCATGCATCTTCTTTTCTGGCATCCCATTTTAAAACTAGATCACCAGGAAGAAAATCCTTGTTGTTATCACACTAAGTTGCCTTGTGTCTTTAACCTTTAGTTTCATCCTTTCCTAAGCCTTTAGATTTTAATTTTTTGATTTATCCTTTTAAAAGTTTGTTTGCTTAGTTTCCCTTGATAAATAAAGGCTTAAGTCATGACTTATGTTTTGATCCTCACACAAATCTTTGACTCATGACCATTTTTTATGACCTATCTTTTGATCCCCTCCATGAATTGACACTAGGATCAACTCACTCCACGATAAGCTTGAATTGACTTACCACTTTCCTCACTCATGCCCTCGTAACCTTGCCTTGCTGTCCCTTTTGTACTTTTCTTACTGGTCAAATCATTTTTTGAAAGGGAGCGCTGCCAACTAATCAGGAGTTTCCATGGTGCACTTCCTGTCCATCATTTTCTACCATGATTTATGATTACAACATTGATGTCATATCTTCCTTTTTTTCAGTGCCAGGGGTGGTTAAAATATGCTTTCAAAATCTCATATTTATGAGCTCTGATAACGGTTTTTGAATTTTGAAAAAAACTCAAATTGTTGCACTGTGCAAATTACCACTTCCGACCAGTTGGAAGCAAAGCTACTAGATCCAATGCTGAGGTGGATTCATAGGCCAATTTGCTCATTACTTCTTCCTGAGATCTTGTTGAGGCCTCGAACTGACTTTATTCCACATGTATTCTGTGTTTTCTTCCTCTGCACATATTCAGGGAGGGATTTCTATAGCCAGTTCTAGCTAGCTAGAAACCAGTTTCGTTTAAGGGAAATTCTTGTAAAGGGGCAACCTTGTCCATTTGAGCTTTGACTTTTTAATCCTCCTGGTTATCACTACTCCATAGCCCTAAAATCTCTTATCCTAAACTATGGATACTCCTTAGATGAATAAGTCACACAAGGGAAGTAAGGTGGTTAGAACTGAGCCCATGGCCAAATAATTTTTTCAAAGGGTGGGATGCCTCTCTTTCTGCAAAAATATGCAAAGAAGTCATCCTGAGGTGACAAGAAAGTTTGCCTTACATTTTGATGGCCTAAAGAACAAGGTAGGGGACTTATAATTTGAGGTGTCTGAGACCTCTATTTCAACTACTACAAGAATCCCTATCATAGGTGAGAGATGGTTTAAAACCACGGCCTTAGATGCAGCCTATGCCAAATATTTCCTTAAGCCTGAACATCAAGTTGATAATCTGACTAAAGGTGTGCCAAGGAATCATCTAATTGAGAAGTTCAACAGGATATTGAGGATCATTCAGAGGTACTTTATGTGTGAAGGGAGGTTCAATACACTATACCAATACCATATAAGGCTTATGTTGCATTTCACTGGAAAAATTGAAATGAACATTCCCTACTATTTGCTAAGGAGCATAGGCAAGATGTTAGACAGGGTTCAATCCAAGTCTAAGGCTATGGATACTAGCATATTTCACTCTTGATTGATTAGAATGTTGGTTTCTGAAGAGTTGGGTAAGAAGGATATCTCATGGGAACATTTATTTATTGCTTCTCACTTTAAGTTTGATATAGCATCTACTCCTCAGTGGCAGATAGAAATCCCTTTACCATCCACCAATGCTGCTAAAGAAGGCACTGGCAAGAAGAGAAAGAGAAGAGTTCATGTTCAATATCAAGAGGCCATCAAGGAGGAGGCTTGTCATTCTCCACAGAGCGATATTTCACCCCCTCCTCCACCAGAGTTAGAATAAGCCCCTTCTTCTACTAAAACTACAACAAAGAAAGGGAAGAAGCTACACTTATCCTCATCTCCTTCAACAACCATCATCAATGTTAGAAAGCCTTTCACAAGAGCAACAATGCCTAGAGAGGCTATTGAAGAAAAGTCCCTACCAAAAGTCTCTATCCTACAAAAGAAGAAAGATAAGGGCCAAGTCATTGGAAATCCTATGGAGAAGAAAGAATAAATCCCTATATAGAAGAAGAAAGAGGAAATCCCTATACAGAAGAAGAAAGATAAAGGCAAAGGCATCAAGAAGCCTAATGAGATAGATAAACTAATCCCTATGTAGCAGGAAGAGGAAACCATGAAAAATCCTGTTGAGATTGTTCACATCACTACTCCACCTGACAACCAGACGTTCAAAAGACTAATTAGACAACTCAGGGATGCTAGGAAGGAGGTGGCTCATTTGAAAGAAGATGCCATGTCTAACATAGTTAAGATGAAAGAACTCATGGATGGATACAACCACACTCTTGACGTAGCAAGGTTTGCAGCAAGAAAGTTCTAGCCTCTCCATAGGTAGCTCAAAAACCTTTATAGGAAGAACAACGACTTTCAGTCTTAGAACAGAAATATCAAAGCAAAGTTGAAACATTTCCAAGATTAAATGGCTCAAATGAACTTGCATGTATTGGTTGAAGCTTCTATTGAAAAGGAGAAACTGACAGCCAAGGAGAGCATAACTCCAGTGAAGAAGCCTACCATTTCTAAAGGGAAGAAGCCTGTTGTGCCAAAGGGAGGTCCTCCTTCTCCAAGAAGGAGTGTCAGGTTAATGAAGTAGATGGTGAAAGTTGAGATCCATTTTTGAAGATGGTCCCTTTTTGCAAAGATAAACAATTGATGAAACACTACATATGCCACCTATACATGCTTCTAGTACTTACTGTTCAGAGTTTTGTTTTTTCACAAAGAATTAATCCCTTCAACAGTAGTAGCGCAGACATTCCATAGCGCTATGGTGCTATAGAATAGTCTATTTTAATGTTCCACTAGTCTTCTACCTATAATGGTGCCGAATCGCCTAAGACTAATGGTGCTACTAATACTCGAGGTTGCTACCCATTCTGCACATGTTTAAGTGAAGGTGTTGTGAATTCTGATGGTGCTACCGAAAGTTTGACAGGATACACAGACTGTAACACCCTGTTTCCCCCAGTCTGTAAAAATAACTATATTGGCCAAGAACTATGGAAAAATCAAATATGTGAATGTTTGATTTGACGGACCTTTGTATAAAAGGTCGATGAATGTAAATTATGTTATGAATATGTGTTGCATGACTGTTGGGAGGGGGATGTGCTAAAAGAGACCATGATGGCTAATGAGAGGTGGTGGAAGGGACTTGGAATGGTTGCATTAACTTCCACCGAGCCAGTACCGTACTGGTTTTTACTTGCTCAAATACCAAAGCAAATCTATGACCCTGGAATGTATTTCCCATCAGATTGGTAGGTGGGGAGGCTCCTCAAGAGTTAATGAGGGGATGGAGGTGAAACACCCATCTATAAAATATCTCATACCTGACCATGGACGGGGAAATTCGTGCCACACACAATCTTATAGAGAAAAAGGAAAGAGAGGAAGTGTGGTAAAGGGTAGAGAGAGAGAGAGAGTGCGTGCGACAGGGATTGCAGAAGAGAATTGGAGAAACTATGGAAACATAGGGAGTTCTGAACATAGGAGAAGGAGAGTAACCTTCATCCTAGATTATTTTTTCTGTATCAGGAGAAGGAGAGTAACCTTCGTCCTTGACTTCCGTTGAGTTGGAAGTAGGAGACTGAATCTCAAAGCATCGTGGTCTAGCTCGGGGGTGGCTAGTGGTAAATCCATTTGGAGTCACCGAGCCTACGGTTGGGTGGAAACGAGCACCCCTCTCAGCAGTTGCATCAGGCCTGGTGGATCTGATAAGTTTTTTATGCCTTGTATTTTGAATTTAATATCATGAATACATATGCCCATAATGATTTATGTGTGGAATGATTGCCTAGTGTTTTAGACTGGAAATAATGGATGCATGTGTATACTTACATGCCATAGTTGGTTTCTGTACAAATGATTAAGTCTGGGGCATGAGTTCACTCCACCGAGAATCGTCTTTTTTGCTTGATTCTCATAGTATTCTAGGAAGGCTCCTCGAGAGTACTCTTCCCTGGGAATCACCCCATAAACCTTGGAACCGTGTCGAACCTTTACCCAAAGACTCGACTAAGATCAGGGACAATTTCCCAAGAACCGTCTGAAGGTTCATGCGATCCAGGTCTGGAAAACTTATGCAAGAAAGAGTAGCTCTCTAAGGTCTTAGAGTCTTGGGAGTTTGAAGCTCTGAGAGGTTGAATTTCATGATTCAATCTCAGAAAGGATAGTGAGTCCAATTATCGAAAGATAATACCCCATCGTTTGGTAGAAAAATGGTCAGAATCCTTTCGTAAATACCCCAGATCTGTCAAGACCGATGGATCTAGAGGAGGAGTGTAGGCGGGAACACCTCGACCCTTTCATCCTTCGCAAGTAGCGATGGGATTCAGGACCGTAGATCCAAGGATTTGTTGGAGCTCTATTTACCGTCGATCTTAAATTTTTCATAGGCATGAGAGTGGACTCGACAACGTCCTGAAAGTCCTGAAGTATTCAGAACCATCCATCGGCATAGGACACGTGGAAATCGGGTAGCATTTCACTGACTCACGACTTGGAGTGGTCAAGGGTAGGACTGCACGAACTCACGATTCGTGAAATCACGACATGATCATGGTTGTTGGACCCAAGCCACGGGAGAACCATTGGATCAGAACCTCCACGTGGTATCGCATATCGGGGGTTCAAAGGTTGAAATAATTTCTTTTTGATTGTAGAAGTCGTGAAGTGCCGAGCATCGAGGGTTCATGTAAACACATGGCACATTCGTTAGGTGGGGACCGTGTGGTTGAAAGGTGGCATAACAACAAGCGCCCAGAGAAAGGTGGAAGTGGGTCTCCAACCATGAGGCTTTTATTCCCGAAGAAAACGAAAGAAGAGAAAGCATTCCAAAAGTCATAATCTCGAAGAATTCAAGAAGGCCAAACCACCCTCTTTCGACGGTGAAATAAAGAAGGGGGAGGAAGAAGAGGCTTGGCTGCTTGGACTAAAGAAGTATTTTAGAGTCCATGACTTCTCAGAAAACTTGAAGGCCCGAGTAGCCACTTTCAACTTGAATGGAAAGGCTTCCATTTGGTGGGAAGACCTTAAGAATGTAAAAGGGATTCATGAAGAGGACCTATCTTGGGAATGGTTTGAGAAATACTTCAGGAAGAAGTATCTGTCGAAAAATTATTTCGACGAAAAGACTAAAGAATTTTATGAACTCAAGCTGGGGAAACTCACCATAGAGGAATATGTCAGCATATTCCTCGAGTTGTTGAGGTACATACCCTATATAAAAGAAGAAAAGGCAAAGGTGCAATGATTCATCAGTGGACTACCTAAGGAATATCAGAACAGGATTGAGTTTGACGAGCCAAAGACCCTAGAAGACACTATCCGAAAGGCAAGATATTGTTATGAACAATTTGGGCATCGGACATAACCTCGGGAAGGCTAGAAGTAGAAGAATAATTCGAGATTCCAGAAAAAGGGGTTTAAATCCCCAAGATTTAAAAACTATAAAAAGGACTCAAGGATGAGCTTCCCAACCCAAAGTGTACATCAACAGAATTTCCCCTCCCAGAGAGGAAATAAACCTTATGGATATACCCCAGAAAAGATTGATAACCTAAAGAGAGAACCCTTGAAATGTTGGGGTTGTGGAGAATAACATCTACTGAGGGACTACCTGCACCGACACAAGAACAGTCAGAGAATTTACAATGTTCAAGAATGTACCACCATTAATGATGTGGCCAGGAGTGTGTCAAAAATTTATGCATCCTTGGATAATAAACAAGCTGACCACCAAGCTTCAGTGGTGGAGATGGAAGGTATGATCACCAACCATCTAGTGTCTATTCTAATTGACCCTGGTTCAAATTTGAGTTATATAGCTCCTAAGGCTGTTGATAAGTGTAAATTACGACCACATAAACATGCCAAGCCATGGTTTGTATAGTTAGTCACTAGCACCAAAAGAAAGGTACTGGAGGTCATACCATCTTGCCAATTCACTATGGGTGAATTCCCCACCCAAGCAACCCTTAACATACTACCCCTAGGATAATATGACCTGTTGATTGGTATGGAATGGCTAGCCACATATAAAGCCAGACTGGACTGTTACCATAAAAACTTAGAATATGTAAGTGAAGAAGGAAGAAGGATAACCCTTCAAGGGATCCAAAAACCTGTCTCGGTGAGACGACTATCAGCCCTTCAAATGAGAAAGTATTGCAGAAAGGGATGTCCACTATATGCGATACAAGTGTTGGAATCAATTGAAGATGACAAACCAAGCCTCGAAGACCACCCCACACTAAGAGAATATAGAGATGTATTTCCGGAAGAGGTACCGAGTCTACCTCCGAGAAGGGACATTGACTTCCTGATAGAACTTGCACCAGGAGTGGTGCCAGTGTCTAGGACACCCTATAGGATGAGCACACCCGAGCTAGTTGAGCTTAAATTACAACTAAAAGAAATGATGGAAAAAGGCTATATCTAGCCCAGCGTGTCTCCATGGGGAGCACCAGTCCTGTTTGTGAAAAAGAAAGACGGTACCCTACGACTGTGCATACATTATAGACAATTCATTAAGGTAACCATAAAGAACAAGTACCCCTTACCCAGGATCGATGACATGTTCGATCAATTGGGAGGTGCTTCCATCTTCTCAAAGATTGACTTGAGATCTCGATACCATCAAGTCCGAATCAAGGGTGAAGACATCCACAAAACTGCCTTCAGGACAAGATATGGTCACTATGAGTTTGTGGTAGTACCTTTTGGATTAACCAATGCCCCTGCCACTTTTATGTGCTCGATGAATAATGTGCTTAGAAAATTCCTAGACAAATTTGTACTAGTTTTTATTGATGATATATTAATTTACTCCAAGAATAGAGAGGAACATGAGGAACATCTTAGACTTGTGCTTCAAGTGCTAAGAGAACATCAACTCTATGCCAAATTTAGCAAGTGTGACTTTTTCCAGAAGCAAATACATTACTTAGGCCATATCATATATGAAGAAGGAGTAGCAGTAGACCCTGACAAGATCAGGTCTATCATGGAATGGCCTCCCCCAAAGGACGTTTTAGATATCAGATCATTTATGGGCTTAGCAGGATACTATAGGAGATTTATAAAAGGATTCTCCAAGATTGGTTGTCCAATCACTGCCCTCCAGAAGAAGGGAGCTAAATTCACGTGGACACAAGAATGTGAAGAAAGATTTCAATCCCTAAAACATCTACTGACCCATGCAACCATGTTGAAGATTGCCAATCCCGAAGATGACTTCCTCGTGTGCACAGATGCCTGCAAGGAAGGGCTCAGAGGAGTCCTTATGCAAGGAGGAAGTGTAGTCTGCTATGAATCCCGAAAATTGAATGAGCACAAAGTCAACTATGTGACCCATGATCTAGAACTGGCCTCCATAGTGCACGCCTTAAAAATGTGGAGGCATTACCTCCTGGGAAGGAAATTTGTACTTATGACAAACCACTGTGGATTGCGATATCTATTTGACCAACCAAAGCTCAATGCTAGACAAGCTAGGTGGATGGCCTTCCTTAGAAATTTTGCTTTTGAAATCAAAAATATTAAAGGAAAGGAAAATAAGGTGGCCAATTCCTTAGCAGAAGTATGAAAACAATTCACCTGAAAGCGGTGAGCACCTGCGAGATGAATGTCAAGGAAAGAGTCTGGAATGCACAAGAAACAAACACATTCTTCTAGACCGTGACCTTGTACCTATAGCAAGAACCCACAGGGATAAAGTATGAAGGCTACCAGGTGATAGATGGAGGTCTGCTAACTTACAAAAACATATTGTATATTCCATATTGTGGTGACTTGAAGAGGTTCATAATGGATGAACTACATAAAAGACCATACACTGGTCATCAAGGATACCAGAAGATGACCACAGCCACCAGGAAACAATTCTATTAGCCTGGATTGAAGAAAGACATAGATGAGTACTTAGCCAAATGCATAGAATGCCAATAGGTTAAAGCAGAACACCGACACCTAGTAGGATTATTACAACCCCTACCAATCCCGGAATGGAAATGGGAAACCATCACCATGGATTTCATCACCGGATTACCAATCTCGACCAAACAGAATGATGCCATCATGGTAGTGGTGGATAAATTGAGCAAGTCCACTCATTTAATCCCCGTCAAGTCGACTTGCAAGGCAATAGACATCACCAACGTATTCATGAAAGAGATATTCAGACTACATGGTATGCCTAAAGAGATCGTGTCTGACAGAGACATGAAATTTAATTCCAACTTTTGGAAATCTTTGATGGTTGGTATGGAGACCAAATTACTATTTAGCATAGCCTATCATCCTCAAACTGATGGATAGACGAAAAGAGTGAACCAAATATTAGAATACATGCTAAGGATGCATGTAATGCATCAACCCCAAAAGTGGGAATATTACCTACCACTGGTGGAATTTGCCTACAACAACGACTACCAAGAATCCCTAAAGACGAGTCCTTTTGAAGTCCTCTACGGTAGGCAGTGCAACACTCCAGTCAGTTGGAGTAATCCCATAAATAGAATTACTATTGGACCCAACATGTTGAAATAAATGGAACAACAAGTGATTCAGATAAAACAAAATCTAAAAGTCGCTCAGAATAGACAGAAAAGTTACGCCGACCAAAAGAGAACTCCAAGAGAATTCAAGACGGGAGACCACGTGTATCTCAGAGTTAGGCCCAGGAAGAGTTCCCTGAGGATGGGAGCTTGTGCCAAGTTGGCACCTTGGTATTGTGGACCCTTTGAAGTTCTATATAGAGTGGGACCTGTAGCCTATAGGCTAACACTTCCTCCCACAGTAAAAGCACATAATGTTTTCCATGTTTCATTATTGAAGAAATATGTACACGATTCTAATCATATAATTGACTGGTCTATGATCTAGGTGGAACCAGAGGAAGAATTCCTACTAGAACCTCAATGCATACATGATAGAAAGGAAACCCCACTGAGAAACCAAACCATTGCACAAGTCAAGGTGCAATGGAAACATTTTGGCCCAGATGAGGCTATGTGGGAAATGGACGATGCCATGAAACAGGCATATCCGATTTTGTTTACTTCTGTCTATACACGTCATATTGATAGATAGAACATCGAGGATGATGTTCCTTTAAGGGGGAGGCAATTGTAACACCCTGTTTCCCCCAGTCTGTAAAAATAACTATATTGGCCAAGAACTATGGAAACCTCAAAGATGTGAATGTTTGATTTGATAGACCTTTATATAAAAGGTAGATGAATGTAAATTATGTTACGAATATGTGTTGCATGACTGCTAGGAGGGGGATGTGCTAAACGAGACCACAATGGCTAATGACAGGTGGTGGAAGGGACTTGGAATGGTTGCGTTAACTTCCACCGAGCCTGTACCATACTGGTTTTTACTTGCTCAAAGACCAAAGCAACTCTCTGACCCTGGAATGGATTTCTCGTCAGATTGGTAGGTGTGGAGGCTCCTCAAGAATTAATGAGGGGATAGGGGTGAACCGCCCATCCATAAAATATCTCAGACCTGACCACGGATGGGGAAATTCACGCCACATGCAATCTTGCAGAGAAAAAGGCAAGAGAGGAAGTGTGGTAACGGGTAGAGAGAGAGAGAGCGCATGCGACAGGGTTCACGGAAGAGAACTGGAGAAACTATGGAAACACAGGGAGTTCTGAAAATAGGAGAAGGAGACTAACCTTTGTCCTGGATTATTTTTTCTGTATTAGGAGAAGGAGAGTAACCTTCATCCTTGATTTCCGTTGAGCTGGAAGTAGGAGACTGAATCTCAAAGCATCATGGTCTAGCTCGGGGGTGGCTAGTGGTAAATCCATTTGGAGTCACCGAGCCTACGATTGGGTGGAAACGAGCACCCTTCTCAGTAGTTGCATCACACCTGGTGGATCTGATAAGTGTTTTATGCCTTGTATTTTGAATTGAATATCATGAATACATGCTCATGTTAATATGCCCATAATGATTTCTGTGTGGAATGATTGCCTGGTGTTTTAGACTGGAAATAATGGATGGATGTGTATACTTACATGCCATAGTTGGTTTCTATACAAATGATTACGTCTGGGGCATGAGTTCTCTCCACCGAGAATCATCTTTTTTTCTTGATTCTTGTAATATTCTAGGAAGGCTCCTCGAGAGTACTCTTCCCCGGGAATTACCCCATAAACCTTGGAACCGTGTTGAACCTTTACCCAAAGAGTCGACTAAGATCAGGGACAATTTCCCAAGAACCATCTGAAGGTTCATGAGATCCAGGTCTAGAAACCTTATGCAAGAAAGAGTAGCTCTCTAAGGTCTCATAGTCGTGGGAGTTTAAAGCTCCAAGAGGTTGAATTTCTTGATTCAAGCTCAGAAAGGATAGCGAGTCCAATTATCAAATGAGAATACCCCATCGTTTGGTAGACGAATGGTTGGAATCCTTTCGGAAATACCCCAGATATTTCAAGACCGATGGATCTAGAGGAGGAGCACAGGCGTGAACACCTCAACCCTTTCATCCTTCACAAGTAGCGATGGGATCCAGGAACGTAGATCCAAGGATCTGTAGGAGATCTATTGACCGTCGATCTTAAACTTTGCATAGGCAAGAGAGTAGACTCGACAAAATCCTGAAAGTCTCGAAGTATTCAGAACCATCCATCGGCACAGGACGGGTGGCATTCGGGTAGAATTTCGCTGACTCATGACTTGGAGTGGTCAAGGGTAGGAATGCATGAACACGTGGCACATCTGTTAGGTGGGGACTGCATGGTTGACAGGTGGCATAACAACAAGCGCCCAGAGAAAGGTGGAAGCAGGTGAAAAGTGGTGGACACATGTCACCTGGGAAAGAGTCAACCCATTGTTGACTTATTGTGTTTCGAGGATTCGCAAAGGAGGAGTATGAGGGCTCAACACTCCAACTCGCGAAGTCGCGAGATGCAAGTAGTGCTAGTGTTTAGCTCGGGGATTCGCAAAGGAGGAGTATGAGGGCTCAACACTCCAAATCGTGAAGTCACGAGATGCGAGTAGTGATAGTGTTTAGCCTAGCCTACAATCATATGTAGTAGGCGCTAGTGAGGAGGGAGACATACCCGTATCGCATTTCAAGTATCAGAGTTTGGAGAAAGAGGAATCAAGAGCCTTGACTCTCTAACTCGCGAGGTGCGAAAGGTGCTTGTGCTAAGGCCAGGTTGTGGTCGCTTGGAGGAGGATAAGGGAAGGGATGGTCTGTGTTAGGCCCCATAGAAATTTAGGGATTCCGTCCCTCGAAGAAAAGATAAAAAAATAAAAAAAAATTAGTCGCCGTAGTGGGTGTGTGACTTAGACGGGCACTACCAAAATTTTGACAGTACATACAGGAGGGCACGACCAAAATTCTGGCAGAAACGAAATTCCACACAGAGACACACCAGGATGGCGCTACCAAAATTTTGGGAGAGACTGAATTTTTCACAGAAGAAACGAAGGCTTGGCTCTACCTTTTCTACTTGCCTATTTTTGAGGTTGCGCTACAGTTTTACATGAAATTTGTTAAAGGTGCTACAAAGTGTGCTACTTAGAGCACTACCAAATGATGCTACCAACAGATACCATGAATCAAGGAGAGTCGAGATAACATATTTATGAATAGCTGATGATGGGGAGAATTGCAGAGACAACAATTGTTAGCATGATAACATCCACATGCCCCTGAAGGACACTTGTCAAGAAAGGAGTTGTGCACCAAAGGGGGATCAAGTCAGTTCAAAGATTGGTTGGATCAGTGACCAACATTTTCCCATTTTATAGCATAAGTTGTTAGTTAAGTGGTTAGATGAAATAACTTCTTAGATATTTTCATGGGAAGAATGCCAGCTCCCACCCCCAACTGTTGCCTCCTTTTTTGTTATAAATAGATAGATGAAATGCTTTAGTAGGTTCGAATGGTTGAGCTAGGATCCCTTCTACTGTAATATTTTGATGAAGTTACTGTGAACTGGTTATGTACTTGATTTGAGACATCTTGGTTAATAGAAATCAACTTCTTAATTCATCTTATTTGCTTAAGATGCTAAAGTGTTCATGATTTGAATGATTCACATGAATTGTTGTGCTAATATTATGATGTATGTTTGATTATAATATTATTATAATGTTTCTTTAGTGTCCTTAAACTTTGAACTCAAGAAGATCTTGTGTTAAGATTTTATCTTACTTAGGTTGTTTGCAGACCTGATGTTTACAACAACCTCTACATTCCTCTCACTGAATTCTTCCCTCTGTTCACATTTACTTTCACTTACTGATTGAAGCTAGCCAAGACCTTGATTGCTCGTGCATGCTATCCCTGATTTCTGAGTTGGAACATTATCATCTTGAGTCTTATCCATTTGACCCCTCAAAAAACTCTTTTACATTTACATATAACCTGATGGGTACTGGGCTTGCCTTCCATGCAATCTGAAGGTGATTTCTAGTGCTAACATTCTTGACGTCGTTTTTGGGGAACTATTTGAAGACATTTCCCTGGGATTGAATGACAAAGCTTACTAGTTCTGAAGGTGCATTGGAACTTAGTATCTTGAAGATTGTAGCTTGCACTTGGTGACTCCATTGTTTCAGCTCTGGCACTTAAATGCAGACATATGAGATCAAATCCACAACTACCTTTGGTTCCACCTGAGGATGACCCATAGAAGATCATCAAGAAGGGAAAAGCTTCTCAAGAAAGTTTTTATGTTGTTTCTACAAGTGCTTCTGGTCAGTTGCCTGATTCCACTCTTAATACTCTAGTTGTTATATCAAGTGATCCTTCTTTACCTTCTGCTGAAGTATCTAAGAATCTTGATTTTCAAATTTTTTCTATTGAATACTCCTCTTTTGAAACTGATTTGAAAGAAGAAATATTTGAAATTCTTTCTTCCCCTAACATTGTAAAGTGGTTTAGTCTTGAGAGTCTTGAAGATTTTCCTACTTTAGTCTTTTCTACCCCTCCTCCTGTTAAAATTTATGTTGCAAAAAAAAAGGAAACCTCGTCCCCTTTATAGACTTCACCATCTTCTTCCAAAACTCAACCTTCTGTTATGAAAGCTGAAATTTCCGCTTCATACATTCCTTTTTCTTCTAAACTGCACACTGTCAAGTTCCCTTCTCCTCCTTATTCACCAAGAGTTCAAAATCAAATGGCAGGTGCTAACCCCTTGCAAATTGGATGGATGCTATAGTGGCTGCAAGATATGCCCCTCTTGTCTTACCTCAACCAGTGAATTCTCTTCCTCCTAGATATTATTTAAAATACATGCCCAAATTCATGGGAGAAGAAGATATAACCATTGAATAACATATTGTTTCCTTCTATAGTTATGCAGACAATCAAAACATTTAAAATGAGGATGTGTGGATGAGAGTCTTCGTCCAAAGCCTTTTTGGTGAGGCTAGAAAGTGGTTTAGGGGTTTGGCCCCTTGATCCATTACTAGCATTGAGGCGCTAGATGAGGCCTTTTTGAGGCACTGGGGGGACAAAAAGGACTTCTTGTACTATATCACTGAATTTGGATCCCTAAAAAGGAAAGAGGGAGAGTCCATCTCTGACTTCTCTAAAAGATTCAAAAAAATGTACAATAAGATTCCTGATGAGATAAAACCCATAGAAACCTCTGCAAAAATCACTTATGCCAATGCCTTTGACCCCAAGTTTTGCCTTCTACTGAGAGAAAGAAGACCAACCTCCTTACCCCATATACAAGATGAAACCTTGGAGGTATAATCCAACATAGTGTCATCTGATAAACTCAGGGGAAAATCTGATAGATATAGGAGAAAAAACAAAGCTGAAGCTTCAACTTCTGACTCCCCTGTTGTCCACTCTCAAATAGATGAACTTACCAAATTAGTAAAATCCCTTTCTATTGAGATTGAGAAGTTAAAATTGGAAGGAAAACAAACCTATATAAATACTCAAAATATTGATAACAAAGGTAACTTCAGGAGACCAAATAATTCTCCCTAGATCCTTCCTAGAGATCCTAGAAAAAGAGAGAGAGAGATGACCAAAAGGTGAAAACTCCCTTACATAACAACCTGGTTGTTGATTAAGAAGGAGAGGAGGAAGAAGTTGATCCTGAGATTCATTTCTTAGGTGACACATCCCCATCCCCTCACTTGGCTCAATCTTCTTATGAGAAATCCTTGATGTATATTCAAATAAATGAATTAAGTAAGGGAGAGAAAGAAAATGAAATTCCTAATAGATATAATTTAAGATCCAAAAAGAATGAGGAAAAAAATGATGCTTTTAATCATCTTGCCCAAAAAGAAAATTCTGCCAAGGCTGTGACAGTTAGCAGTAAGGAAAAAGACACTCAAAGTCTCCAAGTTCTGGTCAGATATCTTACCCCTGAAACCAAAAGGATCCTGAAGTATTCATCTTCCTTTAGCTTTGAGAATGAGATCCAAAAAATCAAGATCCATGTACCTTTTTTGGAATTGATAAAAAATGAAGAATTTAAAAAATATCTCTCCAAAATGTTACATCCCGAAGCCTCTCCAAGTGCCACTGATTTAGTAAATCTCCAAGATGAAAAACCAACAGTTATCTTGGGCCCATTGATAGAAGATAGAGATGATTCGTCCCCTCCTTTATGTACATCACTGAATATACATGATAAGGTGTTGCATAATGTTTTGATGGATTCAAGGGAATCCCACAATCTCATGCCGAAAACCATTATGGATGAACTTGGGTTAGAAATCACAAAGACATACCATGATTTATATTCTTTTGACTCCAGGAAAGTGAAGTGTCTTGGGGTCATTAAGGATCTGGTTGTGACCTTATTTCAGCTTCCCATGAAAAGCGTAGTCATCGATATCATGGTGGATGATGTTCCCCCCAAGTTTGGCATGCTCTTGTAAAGATCTTGGATAAAAAGACTTGGGGGAACCTTGCAGATGGATCTCTCATATGCTACCATTCCTGTGCTTGGGGGGGAACATAGAAGACTTTACAGGTAAGCTCAGTTGGCCTACATTATTAATGATGATTCAAACCCCACAAATCATCCTATTTTTTTTCTCTTGATACTGATTTGGGATCTAGCATCTTGCAGCTCACCGATACCCCTGAAAATATTCTTGAAATCAGAAAACAGTCTGTTACCTTTTGCGAATATTCCTCTTGAACCATCTCCAGGGAAGGTGCTGGTGTTGGAGTGGTATTTGTTTCACCTTCTCAAGAGACTATATTTCTGTCATACAAGATAGAATTTGAAACTACTAATAATGTGGCAGAATATGAAGCTCTTGTCTTGGGATTGAGGGCGGATAAAGACATGGGGATAGAAGAGCTATTAGTATTTGGGGATGCTAAATTGATCGTCCATCAGATAAAAAATCTTTACCAGAGTAAGCACCCTAGGCTCAAGTCTTATAGAAATGAAGTGTGGGACATGGTGGATAGTTTTTTCTCGGCTTTTAAAATTTCATTTATTCCTAGAGAAGAGAATACCATGGTTGACTCTTTGGCTATATCAACAAGCAATTTCAGAGTCCCCTTACCACCTAAACTTAAGTATGATGTAGAAGTCAAATACATGCCTTCTATATCGGACAATGTCAAATATTGGAAGGTGTTTGAAGATGATCTAGAACTTAGTCTGTTGATGATTTTTTTTCATTACACATTGATCAAGATCATGATTCTGAAATTAATCCTCATGCTGATGTTTTCCTTAATAAAATTGCTAATCATCACATTGTGTAGCTACCTAGAAACCACATTCCAAGAGGACTAGTTCCTTTGGAAAGATTATTTGACGGAAATTATGTGGCAGTAAAGGGGAAAGTGTCCACTGATGATGATGATATAACCGAGTGCAATTTGGGCACATAAAAGGATCCAAAATATGTCAAGTTGTCAAGAATCCTATCAATAGAGCAGAGGGAAGAATGTACTGAGTTGTTAAATGAATTTGTTGATGTATTCACTTGGACTTATGAAGATCTCAGAACTTATGAAACCAACATTATAGAGCACAAGATCCCATTAAAGGAAGAGACCAAACCCTTTAGGAAAAAGTTGAGGCAAATAAATCCTATGTTGTCGCATGTCATGGAGAAAGAGGTGAAAAATATTTTAGATGCTAAAATTATTATTCCTTTGAGGTATTCTGATTGGGTGGCCAACTTGGTCCCAGTGAGAAAAAATAATGGAGAAATCAGACTTTGTGTCGATTTCCAGAATTTGAACAGAAGTTCTAAAAAGGATAATTAACCTTTGCCTAAGATGGAAAACATATTATAGAGGGTGACGGGGGCGGATAGGATGTCCATGATTGATGGTTTTTTTGGCTACAATCAGATCTCTGTTTTTCTAGAAGATAGAGAGAAGACGAACTTTACCACTCCTTGGGGTACATTCATGTACGCTAATATGCCCTTTGGTTTGATGAACACAGGGGTGACCTTTCAGCAAGCTATGGACATAGCATTTATTGGAGAGAAGGACAAGTTTGTTGTTATCTATTTAGATGACATAACAATTCTCTCTCAATCTGATAAAGAGCACTATGATCATTTAAAAAAGGTTTTCTTGAAATGCAAAAAATTTGGTCTCTCTTTGAATCCAAAAAAAACATTATTTTCCATGGAGGGAAAATTATTGGGCCATATTGTGTCAGATGAAGGTGTAAGGATTTATTCCAGCAGGGTTGAAGCTATCCAAACCTTGTCACTTCCTAGATCCAAAAAGGAGGTTCAATCCTTTTTAGGAAAAAATAATTTTTTGAGAAGGTTTGTTTCAAATTTTGCTGAGTTGGTCAAATATATCACAACCATGTTGAGAAAAGGTAATGAAATCAAATGGACTGCTGAGTCCCATAATTATTTTGATTAGATAAATAAAGCCTTGACTGAAGCCCCGATCCTTATCATCCCAGACTACTCCAAGGATTTTCTTATTTTTTCTTTTGCTTCATTTGATATAGTAGCAATTGTTTTATTGCAGAAGAACATTGAAGGCTTAGAGCAGCCCATTTCTTTTTTCAGTAGAGCACTGAGAGATGCTAAATTAAAATATGACATCATGGATAAGAAAGCCTATGCATTGGTTAAATCTCTCAAGTCTTTTAGAGTTTATGTGTTTCATTCAATATTCATTGTGTATGTCCCATCATCTTCTGTAAAGGAAATTCTTATTCAGCTTGATATAGATGGAAAAAGGGGCAAGTGGATTGCTAAAATTCTTGAATTTGATTTTGAGATTAAGCCTACCAAACTGGTTAAAGGTGAGGGTTTAGCCAAGTTGTTGGCTGAATCAAATTGCTCAGCCTTGGGGGTAAATTTCATTAACACATTCTCATAAAATCAACAGGATGAATTGACTGAAAAAGGTTCTCAAGTCACCCCTACATTGGCAGATTGCAGCTGGTACAAGGACATTATATTTTTCCTACAAAAATTACAGCCTCTAGATGGTATGGAAAAGAACAAGGTGAGAGCCTTAAAACTCAAATCAATCAAATACTGCCTTATTGATCAAGTCTTGTATTGGAAAGACCCATTGGGAGTGCGTTTGAGATGCTTAGACCCATAAGAAACCCAAAATATTATGTTTGATTTTCATGATAGTTTATGTGGGGGGCATCATTTTTGGAGAACCACAGCATACAAGATTCTCAGAGCCGGGTACTTCTGGCCTAGTCTATTAACTGATGTTTGTGCCAATATCATAGCCTGTGTTATGTGTCATAAATTCTCTGGAAAGAAGCAACTCAAGTATTTTCCATTAAAACCTGTGGTAGCTTCGAGACCCTTTCAGTAGTAGGGTCTAGATTTTATTGGGGAAATTCATCCTGCTTCTAGTGGTCAACATAGATGGATCTTGACTGCTACAGATTACTTTACTAAGTGGATAGAAACTATCCCTACAAGGAATGCTTCCCACAAAGTGATCATTGGTTTCCTTGAGGACATTATGGAAAGGTTTGGGTGTCCGAACATAATTGTCACTAATAGCGCTGTGTCTTTCAAGGATGAACCATTGATTCAGTTCTGCGAACAATTTGGAATCACATTGGTTCACTCTACCCCTTACTACCCCCAAGGGAATGGGCTTGCAGAGTCATCTAACAAAATACTTATAAAGATCATTAAAAAGTTGTTAGAGGACAAAAAAAAAGCATGGGAATCAAAACTTAAGTTTTCTTTGTGGGCTGACAAAGTGACAACAAAGAGGTCCCTGGGCCTTTCTCCTTTCCAGATGGTGTGTGGAGTTGAGGCCATTTTTCATTCTCAGCTTGCCTTGCCGGTGGAAAAATTCTTCCAAGATTACCAAGGGGAGCCAAATCATATGATCAGAAGGATTTAGAAGCTGGTTGAAGTGCAACAGACTCGGGAGCAACTTGTAGATAAAGCACATGATCATCAACAGAAGATCAAGCAGGCTTTCGACAGGAAAGTGAATAAAGAGGATTTTCAACTGGGATATCTAGTGCTCAAGTGGGATGTACCAAAGAAAGATAAAGAAAATAACATTAAATTTGAATCTCTATGGATCAATCCCTTAAAAATTTCTGAGGTATTCTCTAATAACACTTTCAAGTTGCAGAATATGGAGGATGAAGAAGTTTTTGGTGGCCTTGTCAATGGGAATTTTCAGAAAAATTACTTTTCTTGAGCCATGAGTGGCTTTTCATGCCATTGTAAATATCATATTTCTTTTATTTATTTTTAATAACTGGCCACATAGCCCTAGGATAAGGCACTGAATCTACTCATTCTTAGTAGCCTGTAGGGGGCATGCCATCCCCTGTGGAGGAAATGTTATGACACTAAGTTGCCTTAGGTCTTTAGCCTTTAGTTTCATCCTTTCCTAAGCCTTTAGATTTTAATTTTTTGATTTATCCTTTTAAAAGTTTGTTTTCTTAGTTTCTCTTGATAAATAAAGGCTTAAGTCATGACTTATGTTTTGATCCTCACACAAATCTTTGACTCAGGACCATTTTTTATGACCTATATTTTGATCCCCTCCATGACTTGACACTAGGATTAAATCACTCCACGATCAGCTTGAATTGACTTACCACTTTCTTCACTCCTGCCCTTGTAACCTTGCCTTGTTGTCCCTTTTGTAATCTACTTACTGGTCAAATAATTTTTTGAAAGGGATCACTGCCAACTCATTAGGAGTTTCCGTAGCGCACTTCCTGTCCATCATTTTATACCATGATTTATGGTTACAACGTTGATGCCATATCTTTCTTGTTTTCAGTGCCAAGGGTGGTTAAAAGATTCTTTCAAGATATCATATTTATGAGCTCTGATAACGGTTTTTGAATTTTGAAAAAAACTCAAATTGTTGCATTGCACAAATTACCACTTCCGACCAATTGGTAGCAACGCTACCAAATTCGATGTTGAGGTGGATTCATAGGTTGAGTTGCTCATGAATTCTTCCTGAGATCTTGTTGAGGCCTCAAACTGACTTTATTCCACAGGTATTCTGTGTTTTCTTCCTCTACACATATTCAACGAGGGATTTCTATAGCCAGTTCTAGCTAGCTAGCAACCAGTCTGGTTTAAGGGAAATTCTTGTAAAGGGGAAGCTTTGTCCATTTAAGCTTTGACTTTTTAATCCTCCTGGTTATCACCACTCCATATCTCTAAAATATATTATCCTAAACTATGGAGACTCCTTAGATGAAGAAGTCACACAAGGGAGGTAAGGTGGTTAGAACTGAGCCTGTAGACATGCATATATTCGAGGCAGAGCCCATGGCTAGAGAATTTTTTCCAAGGGTGGGATGCCTCTCTTTCTACCAAAATATGAAAAGAGGTCATCCTGAGGTGACAAGGAAGTTTGCCTTACATTTTTATGGCCTAAAGACCAAGGTAGGGGACCTAGAATTTGAGGTGTTTGAGACCTCTATTTTAGCTGCTACAAGAATCCCTATCACAGGTTAGAGATGGTTTAAATCCATGGCCTTAGATGCAGCCTATGCCAATGATTTCCTTAAGCTTGAACATCAATATGATAATCATACTAAAGGTGTTCCAAGGAATCATCTGATTGAGCAGTTTGACAAGATATTGAGGATCATTCAAAGGTACTTTACGCGTGAAGTGATGCAGGAGCATCTCAAGCGAGCCAATGCAGAGGCAAAAGACAACTGGAAAAACACCCAGCGCAGATTTTGAAATTACTTTGAGACATTAATGAAACCATCAAGTGGAGGCACACTTGTAAAATGTAAACGGACCTTGAGCGTTCCGCTCTCGTCCTTAGTAGGTAGAAGGCATTTATAATAGTAAATGCGAATAGATAGAATTGAATGTTAGATTAGAAAGTTTTAGAGTGCAAGAGGGAAACAAGATATAGACACCCTCATTGTGTATTGTAACATAAGAATGAAAATTATGAGCAAGAGCATACAAAGATGAGTAGGGAGAACTGTAATTTGAAGACACCCATGTATAGATATTTGAATTAATAAGAAAATAACTTTGATTCAAATTCAGGGCATTGTGTTGGTTCTCCGTGTATGTATGCTAAATTTTATGCTCATGGTTATTTTACTCTTTCTATTGTACATTTGCTTTTATGCTATTTATGAATGATTTCTTGTTGAATGTCTAAAATCTGAGAGAGAGAGAGAGTAAAGAAATGAGTTTCAATTGTTTCTCTATCTGAGAAAGAGTTCCTGCAAGGAGTGCAGTTGAATTGTCCGCAAGTAGTGCGTTGACAATGGGTTCAGAGGTTTGTATCTGAAAGCTCAGACTAGATAGATTTCGTTCTCATTCCCACAGAAGTGCAGTTAGACACAAGAGTTGTGCAAGGAGTGTGCAGGTCGAGTAAAGTCTCAGATTCATGGACTTGAGCAAAGTATTGAGAGACTGCTGCTGCAGGTGTGCACAAAGTCGAAAAGAGTTAAGCACTTGGAAGTGTTTGAAGGTTTTCCACAAGGAGTGTGAGCAAAAGTTTTCTGTAAGACTCGAAGTCGTGGGAAATCTCATAAGGATTTGAACCTTCGAAGGGGTCGAAGGAAGGCAAGAGGCCAAGTACCTTGAAAATTAAAAGAGGGCGTAGTGACGTTGTGCTGCAAGGAGACAAATTCCACGCATAGGAATACTCTATTCAAAAGTTGCAGAAGTCCTTGAGAAGGAAAGGGAAAACAGATAGTCGGAGTTCTCCGTGGAGGATTCTCGAAGTCCCGCGAGCTGACAGATCTCACAGAGTAGTAGGGGAGGTGCCATGAGTATTCCTAAAGGTTCAAGCTCAGGAGAGGCAGAACCGCAGATCCAAGCTGACAAGGGCCATTGGATTTTCAAGAGGATTCGTATTTCGGGGTTTCGTAGGTTGGAGTCCCGTAATATTTACAACGGGACTCAAAAAATCACGAAACATGAAGTCTTGAAGGAATGAGAGGATCGTGTGGGCCACAAAATACAACAGAGTTGACAGGTGGCGCACTCTCGACAAGTAAGTCAAATTCTGTTGACCATTTCGGGTTTTTGTGGGGTGAAGTCCCGAAACCTTTGCATTAGGAATCGCAAAATCGCAAAGTCCGAAGTTCCGATGGAGTGAGAGGCCATTGATGGGTCAACCTTGCAAGTACATCAGAGGTTCGGTAAATCAGGTTTCGGAAGTCAAGGGGACGAGTTTCTTGACATTGCAACTCCCGAAATCGCGATAAGGAGAAATCCGAACTAGCAAGGAGAAAGGGTTAAGTGTTGACTGTCTTCGAGTTTTGGAGATTGAGAGACAAGACACTTGACCACCAGATTCGCAGAAGTGTGAATTCCGATCTCCCTAAGTACAAGGGGGAATTTCTCGGAGTTAATTGTGGGTGCAGATTTGTAATGATCCCAAGCCAAATTCTTTCTTGGAATCACTAACTACTACTAATTTATTGAGTTTTTAAGTGCCTACAAGATTCATCAACACATGGAGATCACAATATATTCAAGATGTAGAAGCACAAGCAAAGATCTGACCTTTTTATTATGAGCAATGTAAGATTAATAAAATAGATGGTCGATCTGGCATAAACCTCAGATGTCCGTACAAGCAATAGATATGAGCTGCTACAAAATGCTCCCAACAATACAAAATGAGCCTCCAAAGGCTGGATATACAATGCAAACTAAATCAAGCAGATCTGAGCTGTACTAATGCTCAACCTCCAAGATGGAAAGTGCCACATCCTGCTAGAATGTTGAAGCCCTGAATAATTCTGCCCTGCTACCAAAAGTGTCTAATCATCTTGAGAAATATGCCAAATGATAGATCGGGCAACTGCAAGGAAAACCCAGATGTCCAAATTCCCAAATCCAC
>JZKD02S0785579.1:119505-152691 GCA_000966675.3 Picea glauca | reverse complement strand
AACAAAACCCCCAAACTGAATGCTCAAGAGCAATAGCCAATGCTAATCCAAAACCAGAATGAGTAATAGGTGCACCCCAACCTCTTACTTATACTTTTCCTTCTAATTCTCTGTTTAGTTAGGTTAACTCCCAGGCTTAATCTTCTATTCTTCTGTTGAGTTATCTATTACTCCTTAATCCTTTCCCTTTCTTAAGTCAACTTAAAAATATAACTTTTAACTTCTTGACTTTCCCCCCTTCAGTGTGAGACTATGACCTAGTGGGGGTGCCCAGGCCACTGAGTCTCCTCATCACCTCTCTAAGAGGTGGGGGACATTACAAGATTTCCCAAAAGGGAAATAGAGGAGCCATTTTTGAGAGCTCTTCAGGCCATTGTAAGGGGAAATATCCTGTGTACGTAACCTTCCGACCCGCAGGTTGAGGAGGGGTTGCCGTCATGAAGGGAGGTTCAATACACTATACCAGTACAATATAAGGCTTCTAATGCATTTCACTGGAAAAATTGAAATGAACATTCCCTACTATTTGCTAAGGAGCATAGGCAAGATGTCAGACAAGGTTCAATCCAAGTCTAAGGTTGTGTATACTAGCATCTTTCACTCTAGATTGATTAGAATGTTGGTTTCTGAAGAGCTCAGTAAGAAGGATATCTCATGGGAACATTTAATTATTGTTTCTTACTTTAAGTTTGATATAACAACTACTCCTCATTCATAGATAGCAAGCCCTTTACCATCAACCAGTGCTGCTAAAGTAGGTACTAGAAAGAAGACAAAGAGCAGATTTCTTATTCAAGATCAAGAGGTCATCAAGGAGGTTGCAGGAATTGAGGAGGAGGATTTTCATTATCCACAAAGAGATCTTTCACCCCCTCCTCCACTAGAGTTAGAATAAGCCCCTTATTCTACTAAAACTACAACAAAGAAAGGGAAGAAGCTACACTTCTCCTCATCTCCTTCAACAACCAGCAACAAGGTTAGAAATATTTTCACAAGAGCATCAACTCCTAAAGAGGCTGTTGAAGAATAGTCCCTACAAAAAGTATCTATCCTATAGAAGAAGAAATATAAGGGCCAAGGAATTGGAAATCCCGTGGAGAAGAAAGAAGAAATATATGTACAGAAGAAGAAAGAAGAAATCCCTATACAGAAGAAGAAAGATAAAGGCAAATGCATCAATAAGCCTGATGAGATAGAAAAATTAATCCCTATGCAACAGGAAGAGGAAACCATGAAAAATCTTGTTGATACTATTCACATCACTACTCCACCTGATAGCCAGACGTTCAAAAGACTAATCAGGAAACTCAGGGATGCTAGGAAGGCGATGGCTCATTTGAAAGAATATTCCATGTATGACAGAGTTAAGATGAAAGAAATCATGGATGGATACCACCACACTCTTGACCTAGCAAGGTTTGTGGAAAGAAAGTCCCAACCTTTCCATAGGAAGCTCAAAAACCTTTATGGGAAGAACAAATATTTTCAGTCTCAGAACAGAAAGCTCAAAGCTGAGTTGAAACATTTCCAAGATGAAATGGCTCAAAGGAACTTGCATGTATTGGTTGAAGCTACTATTGAAAAGGAGAAATCAATAGCCAAGGAGAGCATAGCTCCAGTGAAGAATCCTGCCACCACTAAAGGGAAGAAGCTTGTTGTGCCAAAGGGAGGTCCTCCTTCTCCAAGAAGGAGTGTCAGGTTAATGAAGTAGTTGGTGAAAGGTGAGATCCATTTTTGAATATGGTCCTTTTTTGCAAAGATAAAAAATTGATGAAACACTACATCTGCCACCGATACAAGCTTCTCGTACATACTGTTCATAGTTTTGGGTTTTCACAAAGAATTAATCCCTTCAATAGTAGTAGCGCAGATATTCTGTAGCGCTATGGTGCTAAGGAATAGTCTATTTTGATATTCCACCAATCTTCTACCTATAATGCTGCCGAATTGCCTAAGACTAATGGTGCTACTAATACCCAAGGTTGCTACCCATTCTGCACATGTTCAAGTGAAGGTGTTGTGAATTGTGATGGCGCTGCCAAAAGTTTGACAAGATACACAGACGTGCGCTACCGAAATTTTGACAGGATATACAGGAGAGCGCTACTGAAATTATGGCAGAAACTGAATTCTACACAGAGACACACTAGGATGGTGCTACCAAAATTTTGGCAAAGATTGAATTTTTCACAGAAGACATGAAGGCTTGGTGCTACCTTTTCTACTTGCCTATTTTTGAGGTTGCGCTACAATTTCGCATGAAATTTGGTAAAGGCGCTACAAAGTGCGCTACTCAGAGAACTACCAAATGATGCTACCAATAGATACCGTGAATCAAGGAGAGTCGAGCTAGCATACTTATGAATAGCTGATGCTGGGGATAATTGCAGAGACAACCACTGTCAGCGTGATAACATCCACATGCCTCTGAAGGATACTTGGCAAGAAAGGAGTTGCACACCAAAGGGGGATCAATTCAGTTCAAATATTGTTTGGATCAGTGACCAACATTTTCCCATTTTATAGCAGAAGTTGTTAGTTAAGTTGTTAGATGAAATAACTTCTTAGATATTTTCATGGGAAGAAGGCCAGCTCACACTCCCAACTATTGCCTCCTTTTTTGTTATAAATAGATAGATGAAATTATTTAGTATGTTCAAATGGTTGAGTTAGTCTCCCTTATACTGTAATATTTTGATGAAGTTACTGTGAAATGGTTATGTGCTTGATTTTAGACATCTTGGTTAATAGAAATCAACTTCTTATTATAGCTTATTTGCTTCTGATGCTAAAGTGTTTATGATTTGAATGATTCAAATGAATTCTTGTGGTGATATTATGATGTATGTTTGATTATAATATTATTATGATGTTTCTTTAGTGTCCTTAAACTTTGAACTAAAGATTATCTTTTGTTAAGATTTTCTCTTCCTTATGTTGTCTTCAGACCTAATGTTTACAACAATCTCTACATTCCTCTCACTGAAGTCTTCCCTCTGTTCACATTTACTCCCACTTATTGATTGAATTTAGACAAGACCTTGATTGATCGTGCATGCTAGCCCTAATTTCTGAGTTGGAACATTATCATCTTGAGTCTTATCCATTTGACTCCTCAAAAAACTCTTTTACATTTACATATAACCTGATGGGTACTGGGCTTGCCTGCCATGCAATCTGAAGGTGATTCCTAGTGCTAACACCCGTGTTTCTCTTTTTTGTCGAAAAGGGATTTCATATTATCTTGGTATTTTTGAAGTCCATCATCAAATTCGGCCCTGTTTTGTTGGACTTCGATTATTTGGTTAATCCTCCTTGTTACGTCATTCAACTCTTCTTTTGCGTCTTTCCACAACTTCATTATTGGAAGAGCTAGGTTGATAGGGAGGACAACGTCGGTACCATAAACCATTTGGAAAGGAGGCATGCCTATGGATTTCTTAGTGCCGATTCAATTTTCCCATAAGGCGTACTTTAGGTGAATGTGCCAAGCCTTCTTATTTTCCGTTAATACTTTATTGATTATATTCATCAAACTTTTGTTGGACGATTCAACCAACCTATTTCCTTGAGGATAATAGGTTGTAGAATTCCCTAACACAATGTTGTATTTTTGACAAAATCTTATCATTTCCATAGATTTGAATGCTTAGGAGTTGTCCATAACTATTTTTCGGGGGCAGCCAAATCTATATAGGATGTTCTCCTCCAGAAAGTTTATGACTACTAAATCTATGGCATTCTGATTCAGAATGGCTTCCACCCATTTCGTGAAATAATCGATAGAAGTTAAAATCCATTTATTTTGGGAGCTTGTTTGTGGGTGAATTTCTCTGATGAAGTCCAAAACCCATTGTTGAAAGGTAGCCTCTGTCTTGACTAGGACTAAAGGTAGCACATGGAGATTTTTCTTTCTAGAGAAAAGTTGGCAAGGATTGCAGGCTTTGACCTTTTCATTCACATCAGTAAATAACTTCGACCAATAATATCCAGCTCTTAGTATCTTGTAGGTCGTGTCCCTCCAGGCGTGATGTCCTCCGTACACTCCTTTGTGGAATTCATTTGTGATACTCTCTATTTCAGGTTCTATTAAACATCGTAGTAAGAAACCTAGAGGATATTTCTAGTATAGTTGAACTTCAATGATACAGTATTTTACTACATGTAGCTTCAACGTTCTTTCTTTGGATGGAGTCATATCACTCGGGAACTGAAGGGTGAGGAGATATGAAACACTCATGATACCAGTCAGAGGAAGAAAATTTATCCTCGATATGGACTGTAGGGGTTTGATCATCGAATTCTCCTATTCCTGGAATATATCCATGCGATTCTAGATGATTTATCTCAAGTGCTCTAAAATTTTATTATGCTAATAATATCTCCAGACCCTAACCTTTGACCAGTTTGGTTGGTTTTAATTCTAGATTGAACTCCTGAATTTTGGCTAACCACCGACCTCTCCTACCATCATTATCCGACTATACCAATATATCTTTGATAGAGCTTGTTGGCACATAGGTGGTTATTCTGGAATGCAATACATATATCCTGAAATCTTTGAGATATTTCACCATCGCGTAGTGTTGTTTTTCCAGTATATCATATCTTAATTTGGTGTCTCTGAGACTTTTACAGAAAAAGGCTATCAGTTGTTCGAAACCTTCTTCATTCTTTTGGAGGAGTACAACTGCGATATTATGTTCTAATGTGAAAGCAAAGATTAGGAATTCTTTAGTATATTCAGGACTAGCTAATACTGGAGCTTCACTTATAGCTTTCTTTACTTGCTCGAATGATGCTTTGGATTCAACAATCCATTTAATTTCACTGTCTTTCTTCAGCATATCTATGATTAATTTGACAATTTCAACAAAGTTAGGGATAAATCGCCTCAAAAAAATTATTTTACCTAAAAGAGACTGGATTTCTTTTTTATTTCTAGTAATGTTTATTGTGTCAATAGCCTCGATTCACTTGGGATCGTCCTTGATTCCATCTTTCGAAACTATATGACCCATGAGCTTGCCTTCTTGCATAGCAAAATGAGACTTGCCTATATGACCCATAAGACACCAAAATCCTCTCCAAAGAAAATCACCTCTTTAAACGATGCATTAGAGAAGTTATTGAAATCCGAAAACATCCTAGTAACCTAAACATAGATAATGGGTTAGAACTAAGCAAAAATGGGTTCCCTTTGATCCATAGAAACAACAATAATTATTGATAATTATTTATACAATCTGAATACGTTTAATTAATTTATTCATTAATAACCCCACCTAATTATAAATCACACCCGAATAAAAACACTTATTAAATAAACGATCTTATTAATCATATTTATAACATTAAATATTTATATTAACCTGATTTAAGATAACTTAATATGACTCTTTAAATAACTTAATACCTAGAACTTATGAACATAATTTGATTAAAATTAAAAATTTATAACCTTAGTTTAATAAATTTAGAATATACCTCAACCTTAATAACATAACCCTAAAAAACTTAATAATTTACATTAGACCTAATAATTAACCCCACTCTTTAATTAATTTAATACCTAGAACATAGTTAACTAAAATCAAGATTAAAACATTAAATTAATAATATTTTAGAATAAACCCTAAACCTAAAATAACCAAATATGAAACCCTAAAAAACTTTAAAAAATAATTATTTTTATTAAATAATTTTACTAAAAATCTTAGCTGACACCTAGGTTTCCCCACACTTCCGGTATTTAATACCAACTCTTTCCATTTTTTTAACCCAAGATCAATGTCCTCAAGATGGATCATGATTTGGATCTGAAACGTCGACAGTGTATTGACAAAACTGTGGCTAGTCCAATCAATACTGAAAACCCCAACCACAGAAATCTCATAAATCAAAATGAGACTTTTTAGGGTTAAGAGACAAGCCAAATTTTCTACATTTCTGAAAGGTTTGTTTGAGATGAACCAGATGTTCTGCATCAGAGTTCAAGAAGGCTGTTAGATCATCTAAGTAAATAACAAAAAAATTATCTCTCTCACCGATGAAAGCTATATCCATTTATCTTTGGAAAGTGGCCCCTACGTTCATCAAACCAAACAACATTTTATCATACATGGAATTTCCCCATAGAGTAGTGAATGAAGTTTTTTCTTTATCATCTTCATGGACAACAATTTGGTTATAACCTAAGAAACCATCGATCACTAACACTCTATTAGCTCCTACTACTTTTTCCAAGACATGAACTATTTTTGGCAATGGGTAGTTATCCTTCAGGGATGATCGATTTAAATTTTTGAAATCTACGCAAAGCCTAATTTCTCCACTTTTCTTCCTGACAGGTACTAGATTTTCTACCCATTCATAATACCTAAGTGGAACAATAATATTTGCGTCAAGAATCTTCTTTACCTCTCTTTCTATTACAGGTAAGAGGATAGGGTTTATCTGTCTCATATTTTGTCTAAAAGGTTTGATACCATGATTCAAAGGAATGTTATGTTAAATCACAGAGGTATCATAAGTTTTTAAGTCATCATAGGACCAAACAAAGACATATTTGTGCTGGTTAATAAATTTGGCATATTTACTCTTCATCTGAGCTAGAAGGTATTTAGATAACTTGACTATATTAGGTTCTTCTTTAGTTCCTATGTCACAGTCTCCAACCTCCTCAGGTTGAGGTCGTAGGGTAGATTTCAAGGGTATGTCATCTTTGTTGAACAACCTCTCTAAGGGTATCATACCTCTAGGGATTTGATTGTTCTTAAGTACAAGCATTCGGTGATTCACGGTCTTATCTTGGAACTTTTCAGGATCTTCACCTTCTTTCATGATCCAGATAGGATCATTCTGGTTTTATTGATCTATATGAGTCTCAGAGAATTCATCAACCATTTCTAAAAATTGTTTAATCTGCTCGTCATCTTTCAAAGACCTGCCAGTGTTGCATGCTATTTGGGACTGAAGGTCTATCTCACTTCTATATGATACTTCATTTTTAGGATAGTAGGCAGTACAAACGTCGCAACCACTTTGGCCAAGGATTTTTCCTGTTGATTTTCCATTCTAGGAATATGATGAATGTTGAATTACGAGAAGAAATTCTCAATCAGATCCCATGCACAATTTATGTATGACCTTAGCCTTGGATGTTTGGCTTGATATTGCTACTTTATTTGTTTTACAATAAGTTATGCATCACCATAAACTATTATATTTTCAATTTTTAATTTCCTAGCAGCGTCTAATCCTAAAACTAGAGCCTTGTGCTCACATACATTATTAGTATAATCAATTTCCCACTGTAGTCTGTATGAAAAGGGGATGACGTACTCATCTATGGGTGCAAAAAACAACACTCTAGCTCCTGCCCCTTCGCAAGATGAAGCGCCATCAAAAACAATTTTCCATACCCCCTCTCTTCTATTTACATTTTTCTGTGTTTTTTATATTTTTTTATTTTCTTCTTCTATACAGTCATCAAAATTATAGTCTAAAGATAAAATACAGTTTCCTAGATCCTGATCAACAAGATAGACTGGATAATTATTTGGTTTTTGAGGGTCACTTTGTAAGTTTTAAACCTGTGAAGTAAAGAAATGCATATATATTTTTAAGCAAAACAAAACTTAATCAATTTCTCATACACAGAGTACACAGAGATTTATACCGGAAACCCTCAACTGGGGAAAACCTTTCTTATACTCATTATATGGAATTTCATCATTCACCATACAATATATACAATGTTTTTAGGTATTCTGAAGATACCAAAACCTTAATCCCTTAATCCAGGATTAATTTAGAAAACCGCTAAAAATATTGTGAGACGCAGTTGTCGAATCTGATGCACCGACACACACACATGCAAAGAACATAACACATACCCAAAACACTTACAATATATGCCAGTCTAGTCTCTCTATATAATCGAGTAAAGTTTCCACCAAAAATTGAGATAGTAGCATATGTCATGTCTAGTTGAAGTGATCCACCGAGTTTTGCGCCCCAAGACCTAGATAAAGAATACCATACTTGGCAGGAACGTCTGAAACAACTACATCCATAAGGATACTCTTTACAGGAATATGTGAAACATTTACTACTAGATCTTTGATCATGCCCAGAGACTTAACCTTTCTGGAATCAAAAGAATATAAGTCTTGATAAGGTATAGTGTTTTCTAGGCCCAACTTTTCCATGATAACTTTAGGAATTAAGTTGTGAGAGGCTCCAAAGTCTAACATGCAATTATGAAGTAAGTGATCATGCACAATTAAGGTAATATAAAAAGGAGCTACATAATTCTTAGCATTTTCAATGTGCAAACCAAACATAATCATAGGCTTTTCATCTTGTAAATTTATCACGTCTGCATGACATTCCGCATCAAAAAAAATTAATCATTTTAGAAATCTATTTTTTATAAATGGGATTCTTGGCAAGCTCAACCAGGGGCATGGGGATTTTAATTTTATTTATTTCATTTTCTAAACTAAAAACTCTAGTTGTTTTTTTTCTTTCCCTGGTTACAATTTGTTCTTCTATATTCTCTGTTTTCTTTGTTTGTGTAGATTGGGTTTCAACTGTTTTGGTTTGGGAAGATTGATTTTCAACTAGTGGTTTAGTAGCAACTTCCTCATTCACTTTATTTCTTGATAAAATATTTTTTGGTGGAACACTTGTAGTATTTGTTTCTTTGGGCCTCCAATTATACTTATGTTGAAGCTCGACCATTATGGAGTCAACAATTCCTTGATATGGAGACTCTCCCAGATTATTTATGCTTTCCTCATTACTAAACATGGGCTCTTGGCCTAGAGATCTTTCATAGTCCTATCTAGTTAGATGAGGTTCTTGGTATTCGTCACTAAGGTTTTTTATATCCTCTTCTAACCTCTCATAATTATTCATATCATCTCCTACAAAATTTTCTGATTTAAACAGAGCTTGTATTTTTTGATCTTTGTTTTTTATTAGTCTCTGTTGGGTTTGGGGGTTAGGATTTCTCCTGAAATATTTTCTATCAAACGGATCAGGTTTAGCTTGGTCCAACTCCATTCCATACATTTTGTTTGACAAGTCTTTGATTATCTTATCCATGTCATCCATTTTTTCTTTCGCAGACTTCCCAGATCCGAAGGGTCCTACGTGTTCCCTAAAGCATTTATGTTCTTTGGTTCATGTCTCAACCTTGGATTTTAGTTTCCCAAATGCCATCATGTTTGATTCTATTTCTATAGCATCGTCTTGCATCCTTGTGAGGGTAGGTGATCCTCTTTCCCTTAAAAGTAGGGCGAGTTCGGGCTCAAAATCCCCTGCTAAAGTCACCTTCACTGTAGGTTGGGAGGGTTTAACCTCTACTGAAATCTTATGATAAAGTTTGTTAAATCTCTGAGTGAATTCAAGAACTGACTCAGATTTATTCTTTCTCAATGCCCCAAATTCAATCAAATAGTAAAGATGGTCTTTCTTTTCTCCCCACTGTCTTAAAAAGGTGTTTTCTAAATCATCATATGACCGTAGGGATCCTACTGGGAGTCCTTGAAATCGTATTCTTACTTGTCCTTCAAACGTTTTCACTAAAATACTGGAATAAACATCTTCATGCTCAATACCGAGGATACCAACGAATTGATAAAAAAATGCGATGTACTCTGTGGCAGTTACATCTACTTCTCCCGTAAACTTTGGTAAGTTCTTCATATAATTTTCAGGTAAATCATGAAGGGCGGGGGGAAGGACCAAAGGAGTGTATTTGGCCACTACTTTGGAAAAAATACTAGGGGGCATAGGTTGTCCTTGACCACCTCCTCCTCCACCTCCAACGCCACCTCTGGCACCATCTCCTCCAACAACATCCATTGGAATTATGGGGGATGAACTTCAAGAGTTAAAAAGAGGGTTTTCGAAAACTTCTAGGGACTGAAGTGGTGGCCTTTCAACCTCCTCGAGATGTGGCGAAGGGAAATATGGAAAATGATTGTTATGAGATGCAAAGTCTAGAAGGGGAGGGAAAGGAAAACATGGAATAGTTTCTTCATACTTACAAGATGTATATATAGGTGAACCAACAGGGGATGAATCATGGTATACAATATGCTCTTCAGGGTTTCGGAGAACTAAAACCTTTGCTTCTGGCGAGGATGGGGTAGAAAGAAAATTAACGACATCAGGTATAGAAGAGGTTATTTTATTCAGACTATTTGGACTCTCAGAAGGGTCAAATTCACTCTTTGTTTTGGGTGTGATTACCTCCGGGTTCTTACAGCTAACATCGGGCTTGCTAGTTGAGGCCTCCGCAAAGGGTGTTCGTTTAGAATTCTCTTCAAAAGTTAATTCTTCAACTCGAACCTTAGTATTGATTTGGGCAATTTTGGGTTGGTACTTTTTACTTGTCGATGCGGTAGTTGACTTGGGGTACCCCTTTGGTTTTAACAACCTTTTGGGACTGGATACAGGTGTGGTCTGCTAATCGTCTGGGTTCTTTCTGGTATTCTTTCAACCGAATGACAATTTAACTGTGGTGGAGTGGCCAAGTGAAATATAAAAATAGCCTTAATATATTATTCAATCTTTGTTCACTATCAAAGATAGAATCTTACCTTGTCATCTTCCCAAGGAAAAATAACTTCATTTCTCTGTCCCCGATAGTGGCACCAAAAAGATGTTGGTATTGAGATTAAAATTAAGGCTCAAAGGATAATCTTAGGCATTAAGAAATTTTAAGAGAGTGTCGTTTTAAAGTTCTTTTTCTACCTTAGTTATATGAGAAAAATTCCTTAATGAAATTAACAATTCGACAACGTAGAGGATGTATTTTGTATCTGAGTCAGAATTGTAATATTGAATGGTGCAAGAGAAAGATACAAAACTATAAAACAAAGTAAGGCATCAATGTTTGAAGAATCTCACCTTGTTGCAATAGAAGAAAATAGATAGTGTAACCTTAAATAAAGCATAAAATGCAGGAATCTACACAACAAGCAGGTCTTGATTTACTCATAGTAAATGCAGAGGAAAAACTACCTACTTAATAAATCACTGATACAATAAGATTATAGTAATTGTTGTACTAAATTGAAATAATTTTTTTATCAAGGAATACATAAAGAAGTGTTGAGAAATGGAAAACAAATAAACACATAACCCAGATTGAAAAAAACTTGGAATCTCTCTCTGCACTTGTATTAATACTCTATAACGAGAGTTTTCTCTATTACAAATGGCAAGAAGCAGCCCAAAATAAGTCTTTAATATATGTATTTATACAAAATGGTCTTAACCCAAATGGTTGGACTTCTCTTAATAGTAAATATTACAATATGAAAAACTGAAAAGTTCCATTAGCATCCTCCTCTGTCTCTTCATCTGCTGGCAGAGACGTTTCTTCTCCTCATCCTCTAGCCTGGAGACAACTGACATCTGATCTCGACCTGTTTGAGTAGTATGTACATGTTGTGTTACTTGTTTCCATATGTGCTTGATTTCCCATATTTGACACATTGGATGCATATACTCACTAACTATACCACCAACCTAGAAGGTTTAGTTGCTTCATTTGCTTCAAAAATGTATAACTCATTTTCTACCTGAGGCAACCTTTCCTGTATCTTCTTTTCTCCCAAAGATGTGACTTGTAACTGCAAACTAGGATTTACTATCCATTTGTTTATTTGGATAAGATCAATTTGATTCATTTGTTGGATGGTTGTCCTAGCTTCTTCTTTTCTTGTCCTATAATTATGTTTTTTCTTGGCTATGTCTATTTTCCCCAGGGCTTCAGAGATACTATTTCCTTCAACATCAAGTAGCCCTTTTTCTAGTGAAGATATTGCTTCTAGACAAGCTTCGTGTACCTCTCTGGCCAATATTTTGCTTTCAACAAGATTTGATTTCCAAGCCTTCAAAATTATGTCACCTCTGGTTTGATCAGACAGAGACAGTCGAGGAACTTCTAATACATCATCTTTTGGTACTAGTAATATAGCCTCCTGAAACTTATCCCAAGTTGAACGAGCTTCTCTTTCTTTGATGTAAATGTTAATCAGGGAAAGTTCTACCACCCAGTAACAATTTTGAATGGCTTCCACTTTTGTAAAAAGATTTTGCTGGGATGATTCAAGATTTTTATGTACTTCCAGTGCTTGGGCTTGGAAAACTGTCATCTCTACTGCTGTACCTTCAGCCAAGTCTATCTTAGCTTGTAATTGCTTGATTAATTCTTCCTGTTGAGTGACTAACCCTCTGTTGGCCTGTGAATTTGGATAGATCTCATCAAGTTTAGTTTTTATCTATTGGATATTGGATATGATGACTTTCATGGGATCTAACTTGTTCAAATTATTTGTTCATAATATTTCTCACATACTATTCCATAGTCCTTATCTAGTTTTGCAACTTCCCTACCAACATGTTTCTATGTTTCATATGCTCCACTGGATTTTCCACTGACCATTGATTGGCCGCGACAAAGAAACCTATCAAACCTTCCATCTTCTTGGTGAATTTTGGATCCTCTAGATTCTTCCCATCATACAACACTCTTTGTATTTTAATTGTTGCACCATCCTTCTGATGCATTTCACGTTTTAGTATGATCCTCCTCTTCTTAATGAAAAATAATTTTGAAGGAGGCATTTCTTTGGATGAAATCAGAGTAAGATCATCTATAAGGATGACTTCAGAATTGGGATTTCCTTGACTTGACTATATTGGTGTTAATGAAATAATGGGGCTACCTATCTCTGTGGACGGTTGTTTCTCTGTTGTGTTGGTAGCCGGTTTATTTGGTGTAGACGACGATGTATCCTGTCCCTTTTTAGAAAAGCTTCAAGCTGAGCTTTTGTTTAAGTACCTGGTTGGTTTCATAATGAAGTCTCCACTTTCTGCATTGAGATTTCGATGTTCTTCAGATTTTCCTCAGAACTCAGTTTATCAGAACTTCCTGCCTACAAACCCTGAGGCATAGCTTCCTGTGTAGATGAAGGTGTTATTGGTTCTCCCTATAATACCTTTGGAAAACTATTCTTTCTGTTCTTTTGAAAATTGTAGAAACTAGCTAGTTGATCTGGAGACGGAGTTTAGACTCTGCTCAATGCTTCCTCGTATGACCTGGCTCCCCTGAATATTTAATCCTATGGGGAAATATCGTGCACATAATTCTTTAAATTGTATTGATCCAGGTGATTTTACATGATCTTCTAGGGATCGTGCCTCTTAAACTCAATATCAACTTACTTGACGTCTTCTAGAGCCACAACCTCTACTTTCGAATGGTCGAAATCTAACAACGAAAACATACCAACCTGAAGAGGGAAGGTCAACCATACCTTTTTCTGGGATGATTTCAATTATTTACTGATGCCCCTTGTCATAGTCTGATAATCCACCTCTCGACATACCAGCCGATGTAGTAAAAACTTTGGGAGAGCATGGGGGGGAACTGAGCATCCAAAGACCCTGATGTAGGAAAAGTTTTACTCAATATACCAGTTTGCTATTTTACCCAGGTTAGCCATGATTCTGTCTGAAATCCTGGGAGGCGGGAAATCGTATAGGGTGATATGAATCAACACCACTACATAATGACAGATTTCATAGAAGAAATCTCTGGCTTTATCCTCCCACATATTTGAGTGATAGAAATGGATAGGCTCGACGTTGGTCGGGTTCCATCTCTATCTCATCAGAGGGAAATGAGTCATAAACAAATGGCATCCATGATGTATGCTGACATATAGGAGGGGCCAGGTTTCCCTTTGGACTTTTCCAACTGGTGCCCTGCGATTTCCTTAGCTAGTTTGTATGATAACATATTGTCCCAGTTGAAAGAGTATCCCTCAGCCACTTCATGCATAATTAGTACCCATGCTAATAGGAAATGAGAGGAGTCTTTTTTCCCAAATATCCTACATAGCATCATAGCCACATAAATCATATGGGTGTCTAATGATGTTGTGGAATATATGCCATGAGTGTGTAATATACCAAATATAAAAATTATGCAAAACAAAAATAAAAGGCTAGAAATGGTAGAATAACAATAATATAACTAGCATAATCTCCACAATAACACGAAAATGATATAAGAACAACAACATAAATAACACTTTGATTTAGAAAGCAATGTTCATAGGCCTCCTTGAGGGGGAAACCTCCAGTCGAGCAATTCTCTGTTACAATAATCTTCAAGCTAGGGTTTTCATACCCTTGACCCTTATTTATACTAAATATGTCTATCAAGAGAAGCATCTAGAGGAAGATCCTTCTAGAAGCATAAGCTTCTATTAGGTCTTCTTACATCCGCCTTATTCTATTTTATTAAAAGGCCTTATTAATACTGATCTTTATTACATCTGAATATATTTCTCTACCTATGTGTGGGTTAGGACCCTAACATGTCTGCCCCCTTAAAAACAACCTTGTCCTGAAGGCTTGAGATGTGGAAACTGCTATAGAATGGTAGCTGGTTCCCAAGTGGCATCTGTTGGAGTTGTATCATTCCACTGGACTAGCACTTCCTTGATGGTTCTCTGACACAGGCGACGCTCATGCTAGTCCAAAACTTCTTCTGGTTGTAGCTAAATGGATCCTTCTTCAGCTAACTCGGGAAGGTTGGTTTGAATTTGGCACCTAGTTCCAATCACCTTCTTGATGCATGAAACATGAAAAACAGGATGTAGCTTTGACTGATAGGGCAGAGCTAACTGATAGGTGACTTGTCCCACATGCTTGAGAATTGTATAAGGACCATAAAATTTGGGCGCTAGCTTCTGAAAATGCTCGGCCTTGAGGGAAGTTTTCTTGTATGGTTACAGACGCAAAAACACCTGATCCCCTTCTGCAAATTGACTTTTAGAGTGACCTTGATCTGCTTGTTACTTCATGCGATTCTTTTCCATGACCAAGTTCTCTTTGAGGGTACGGAGAATAACCTCTCGAACTATAAGTGTTTGGTCAACCGCCTGGACCTTCAAGGTACCCGGTAAGTATGAAGGAACCGAAGGTGGCTTCTATCCATATACCACTTCAAAAGAAGTCATGCGTGTAGCTGTATGGTAGGAAGTGTTGTACCACCATTCAACTAGGGGTAACCATTGAGCCCACTGATTTTTCTTTTCATAGGAAAAACACCTCAGATATGTTTCCAAACACTTGTTGACAACTTCCATTTGACCATCAGTCCGGGGATGATAAGCTATGTTGAGATTCAATTGGGTGCCCTGTAGCTTGAACAGTTCTTGCCAAAAATTTCTTGTGAAACTTGGGTCACGATTAGAAACAATAGAGTGTGGCATGCCATGAAGCTTGAAGACCTGGTCCATGAAAATTTGATCCACTGTGGATGCAGTAAATGGGTGTTTAAGAGCGCATAAATGAGCATACTTGGAAAGGCGATCCACAACCACCATTATGACTGATTTATTTCCCAATTTGGGTAAGCCTGTAATAAATTCCATAGAGATATCCTTCCAAATAGCAGGTGGAATCGGAAGCGGTTGTAGTGTGCCCGGAGATTTGACTGTTTCTCCCTTGTTGCATTGACACACATCACATTCAGTGACAAAATTACGGATGTCCTGTTTCATACCTGTCATAGGTTTTGGTGAACCCGGAGTGCCCCACTGTGGGTGTAGCATGAAGCTCAAAAAGTATCATGGATTTAAGATTTGATTGTTTGATTGAATATAAACGACCTTTGTATCGAAGCTCATCCTAGATCCAAGAGTACCCTAGAGGAGCTGGAGCATTAGTTTGCAATTGTTGGATCAGATGCGAACTTTTGGGATCTTGTAGCCATTCCTGGCGAATAGCTTAGAGCCAATATGGTACAATGAAGGAAAGAGAAAAAAGGAATCCTTCTTCTTCGTATTTTCGGGACAGTACATCTGCCACCACATTGTCTTTGCCTTTCTTGTAAATGATCTCATAATCATATCCAAAGAGTTTAGTCACCCATTTTTTTTTCTCCGGGGAGGAAATGTGTTGTTCCAGAAAGTACTTGAGGCTTTGATGGTCTGTCTTAATTTGGAAATGTTTCCCTAAGAGATAAAGGTGCCACAGATCAATGACATGTAGAATAGCCAACATTTCCTTTTCATAGATGGGTTTGCCCAGATTCCTTTTAGATAGTTTCTCGCTGGTGAAGGCCAAAGGTTGACCCTCTTGCATAAGGACAACACTGATTCCTTTCCCCGAGGCATCACATTCCAACACAAAGGTATTTGTGAAATCAGGAAGGGCCATAACCAGAGTGGTGCACATGGCCATCTTCAAGGTTTGGAAAGCTTGAGAAGCGGTTGGAGTCCAAGTGAAAGAGTTATTTTTTAGGAGAGCAGTGAGAGGTGCTGCAATCTTTCCATAATTCTTAATAAACTTGCGATAATACCTTGTTAAGCCCAGAAATCCACACAATCTTTTGAGAGTCTTTGGGTGCGGCCAGTCTTACATAGCTTCAATATTTTTCCGATCCACCCTGACGCCATCCTTGCCAATTAGATGACCTAAGTATTCTACTTCTGAGGCACCAAAAGCACATTTAGACTATTTTAGGAAAAGTTGGTGCTGAAAGAGTAGATGGATAACTCGATCCACATGAGTAAGATGGTTTGTATAGGTTTTTCTATAGATGAGGATATCATCAAATAAAACTAAGAAAAAATGACGGAGAAAGGGATGGAAGACATGATTCATGAGGCTTTGGAAGGTGGAGGGGGCATTACACAAGCCAAAGGGCATGACCAAAAACTCATAGTGGCCCTCATAAGTTTGAAAGTCCGTCTTGGGAATGTCTACCTCTTTCATACGTATCTGGTGATATCCCGAGCGAAGATCAATTTTAGTAAATAATTGGGCGCCACTCAATTCATCCAGGAGGTCATTAATGATAGGAATGGAAAATTTGTCTTTAATGGTCAGTTTGTTGAGGTCACAGAAGTTAGGACACATTCTCCAAGAACCTTATTTATTCAGGACCATGACTACAAGAGAAGAGTAAGGGCTCATACTAGGGTGGATAATGCCTGCATTAAGGAGTTCCTAGACCATTTTCTCAATTTCATTTTTTTGTGAAAGGGGTGGCGATACAGGCGGATATTAGGAGGAAGGCTTCTGGGTACAAGGGGAATGGAATGATCATGAACACCGCGGGAAGGAGGGAGTCCTTGGGGAGTGGAAAATACCATTTGATGTTTGGAAAGGAGGGCTTGGAGGTCTTGCAACACTGGGGGTGTCTCTATTGCTATTGTGGCATGGAGTTGGGAAATGACACCATAATGATCTTTTTTGAGCAGCTTTTCCATGTGATGGGAACTAATGACCTCAGGTGAACAAGCAGTGATGCCTTGGAATTTATATTGGTGGCCTTTCTGGTCGAATTGCATGGTTAATTCCTTAAAATCCATGAGAATGGGACCCAAAGTCCTTAGCCAGTCTGCACCTAACACAATGTCACAACCACCCATGTCGATAGAAAATATATGGGATTTTAGGTGGTAGTCACCGATTTGGAGACACACATTTTCACAGTGCCCTCCACATTTCATGGAACCACCATTGGCAATCATGGTTTGGAAATTGTTGACGGCATGGATGTAGCAATGAGTTTCTTGGGAAATGCAGTGATGAATAAAATTATGGGTGCTTCCACTATCAACCAGAATGATGACCTTCCGATGCTTGATGTAACCGATTAAATTGAGGGTTTCGGGGCCATAGAAGCCAGTGAGAGCATTGAGGGAAATGATCAGTTCCACTTCGGGAGGGTCTGAGGGAGGGGTTATGTCATTGATTTCAGGGGACTCAGGCACAAGGGGAGTTTCAACATCCTCTTTTGAAATATCCTCAAAGATGGCCATAAAAAGCTTTTGTTCCGTACACTTGTGGCCTGGGAAATATTTGTCATCACAATTATAACAAAGGCGTTTGAGTTGGCGTTCAACCATTTCATCCCTGGTCAATTTTTGGATCTTTAATGGGGTGGAGGGAGTAGTGGGATTTACGGGTTTAGGGCGAGGGATAAAGAAGGGTTTACGATTTTGAGAGGATACAACTTGTTGTTCTTATTTAGCTTTTTTAGTAGCCTCCACCCAACTCGAAGGTTGAGCCATGAGGACATGGGTCCAAATATCATCCTTGAGGCCACTGATAAAACACTCTCGAAAGAAAGCATCAGTCATGCCCTCTGTTTGAAAATCCAGGCGCTCAAAGGAAGCTATGAAGTCTTCTATTGTTACTGATTGTTTCAACTTTGTCAAATGACCCAAATGGTTGGTGTCAATGTCAAAGCGTTCATAAAGCTCAGTCACAAATTGCGTCCAAGCAATATACCCTTGATGAGAAGTTTTTCTCCATTGCCACCATTGCCAACGTTCTTGATCTAGATGGAGAACACCATACCAGAGTTTATCCAAGTCATCTATAATGTCGTATAAAGAGAAATAATGTTCCATTTGGGTTACCCAACCAGTGTGTTCCAAGCCATCAAATTTGGTCACATCCACCCGCGGAAGGTGTAGGTCATGTTGAAAGTGATGGTGCTAAAAGGTATGGGAATGGGAGGAATGTTCACCTTCAGTCTTTGGAGGTGCGTCAGAGAAAGTCTCATATGTAGGGATCTTCAGTTTGGTGCAGAGTGATGCAAAGATAGATTCAAGCTAGGTGGTCAGTTCTTGTTTGACTTCCTCCATTGAGGACTGCATGGTTGTATTTATGGTTGTATTGATGGATGTATCGATGGAGGCAACAGTGGCATTGAGTTGTTTCACTTCTTTTTGGGTCTCGAGGAAACTAGATTGCAAGGTGTTGAAGCGAGCTTCCAGGTCTTGGCTACGGGTATGGGCCATGAGGATGGGTGAACTGAAAAGGGGCGGGCGAGGTAATTTTTTTTTTCCGAAAAATGATATGGATGAATGTGATAAGGGAGAAGAGATGAATCGAATGGAATAGGTCTCAAATAATGGTGAAAAAATTTCCAGACTTTTTTTTTAATTTTTTTAACACCTATGGAGTTATACTCTGGTCTAAATAATACTGCAACGATGAAATCCCCAAATTCTTAACTAGTAAGAAAATTGTAGTGATTTGGCAACCCGAACACAGTTGTGTGGAAATAGATCTTATCTGTTTTAATTTGTTTATGTTTATGTCCCCCAAGGGTTAGGTATTCAAGGGTTCTACAGACAAGGGTTTGCCCTGTGCTATAGCTCTATGATATACATGTGGGGTCCAACAATAGTACTCGGCCCAATATCTCAGGGCACTAACTAAGGAGGATAGACCATACCCTTAGCCGTACTACCCGACTACCCAGGTACTAGAGAGTATCTTCCCGAGTGTTGTTCTCGATGGCACTATAGCATCCATGTGACCGATTGGTTAATCTAAATAGGGCTTCAGGAAATCTAGGTCGATCCGTACATAGGTGTTGTTTGATGCGCTACCACTCGAAGGGGTGCCAACAGGGGTTACAAGGGTGGCCAACAAATGTGCACTTAAGAACCACTTGTATTTCCTGCATGTATGAATCCCTCAACCACGGTTTTATGCGCGTAATGATAGATCTATGTGGCTTAAAGATGTCGGAATATGTCTCTACCGTGAAAAAAAAAATTCCCACAATTTGTGCCAAGGAAAGTGCTCTAATACCACTTGTAATATACCAGATATAAAAAGTATGCAGAACATAATTAAAAGGCTAGAAATGGCAGAATAACAATAATATAACCAGCATAATCTCCACAATAACAAAGAAATGATATAAGAACAACAATAGAAATAACACTTTGATTCAGAAAGCAATGTTCATAGGCCTCTTCGAGGGGGAAACCTCCAGTCGAGCAGCGCTCTGTTACAATAATCTCCAAGCTAGGGTTTTCATACCCTTGACCCTTATTTATACTAAATATGTCTATCAAGAGAAGCATCTAGAGGAATATCCTTCTAGAAGCGGAAGCTTCTATTAGGCCTTCTTACATCCACCTTATTCTATTTTATTAAAAGGCCTTATTAATTTTGACCTTTATTACATCCGAATATATTTCTCTACCTATGTGCGGGTTACGACCCTAACATAGTGTCGGCTCTGAATTTCTCAGGGTGCCCCCATCAGTCTTTGATTAAATCATGGTAGTTTTTGTCAAATTGTGTGCACTCCTATTTGTCAAACTCCATTATGAATGTAGCATTGTAACTATATTTAAAAATGGGGGGTAATTTATACATGTATATGCTCCGGTCGAACAGACCCAACAAAAACCTTCTGTGAATTGCAGATGCTCCTGGTTGAGATGTCAACGTTTTCTAGGGCCCAGCCTATCTTGTCATTATATGGCACGAGCCTCGATCGTGCTACTATTTTGTGCATATACGACTAAGCTATATCCTTGATATTAGTCGCATGAGTTTTGGTTACTTCATCACCTGAATCCTCTGGGAAATTTATCATCTCGTGCTATAAAATATTGAACACTTGTGTCCATGATTTTACAGTATCGATGACTCTCGGCGAGGTGTCAGATATGACATCTATGTTTGGGTTTGCGCTTTCACCAACTGATTTAGCCATTTTTCGTGGTGCCATGATATTAGTGAAATCAAAACCATGTTACCTGTTACAGGGGAACGCGTGAGCTTCTCAGTTGGATAAAACTTACTATTCTGCAAGAATGAAAATAGAATTCAAAATCCAATATTCTTATTCACCTTAAGCATATTGATTCGTGAATACCTTTACGGACAATACATTCATTTACCTTAATGATAAAATATTAGGCAGTGATCTACAATCTATATTGAAATCATTACCGTTGATCCATGATTAATGCCATTAATATCAATGGTTCATGATCGGGGACTTGGATGAAACAAGTTTGAAATTTCCCGAATCGTGAAAGATTAATTACAGGATAATCTAGTTTAAAATATAATTAATCGTGTTTAACTTTAAGTGTTTTCGGGTATTCAGACTTTGAAATTTTTAACAGTAGCTTGAGATAGAATTCCCGAAGCACGAAACCACAAAATATTTAATTACAAGGTAATCATTTTTTATCTTTAATTAACCCCGTTTAAGTTTGAAATGTTTCATAGGTTCGAATTTTGGATAATTCAAGATGTGATGGATGGTAAACGTCCGAACTTTCGAAGTGCGAAGTTATTAACTAATTAATATTTAATACTTTGGCAATTTGTCACTTCATGGATTTGCAATTTATCTTGTCACTATAATTCCGAAGGGCCATTACCTGTAGGGACGTATCAAGGGTGACGCCATTTTAGATGACGTGTCGAGACTAGGGGAGTGCCACATGTTACTTAGATTTGAATGAATATTCAAAAGAAAATGGAAAAAATGGATGCCACGTGTCAACCCAGAGAAGGTTCAAAAGATAGACATGTACTATGCTTCGTGTCCTTTTGAAAGTTTATGGGGAGTGATAACATATTATTTTAGGTTTCGGGCTTTTTAAAGTCATGAATTGTCGAGATGCCCGAAGAGAAAAACTTTGAAGCGACCCTTAGTGATTTGGTTACTTATTAATCAGGCGGATCCACAACTCTGAATATCTTAGGCTCACCCAATCAAACTGAGGAACTTCATCAACGATGAATATTACACGTGCCTTGTTACTATTTAACCATAGATGATTTTGGTTTAAAGTTCAAAGTTATAGGATTATAAATGTTCCAACATAGGCTTCATCTAGGGATCACGTCTCCCTATGAGGCATGGAAGAACAGTAGACCAAGTGCCTTTATTGGGTGAATGGAGTCATCCCTGTATTTCTAGTAAACACCTTCGGGGAAAAGTCATTCAGAGAAAAATCGGACTTCAACCGAGTCTCAGAAAAACTTCGAAACATAATTAGTTATTTACTTCAAGGTAGGCTATTGATAAGTTTCCTTTTTCTGAAAATGAGTTTAGATTTTCTTAATATAATCAAAACAACTTTAACCGAAATATCATACTTTGGTCGATTTTGTTTGCATCAAGGTTGAGTAACTTTTACAATTTTTCTGGGGGAATCCCTTATCGGTTCAGAATGTAAATATTATTAGAAAGAGAACTATATATCAGCGTATATTTGTATATGTATGACAGTCTTACAGATATCATAGATATTGCTTCACTTCCAGTGAGCCTGTTCAGTACCCCGGTGAAGCTATCTACGTCTCCCATTGAATTTCCTTTCACCACTTCAATTTGCATTTTACATTTCATTGAGATGAGGGAAATCATTACATGAATTTCCTTTCATCGTATCTTTTGGACAGAATGGGGGCAATCGATTTACAAATTTCCTTTAACCATTCGTCTCAGACTAGATGGGGGCAATTATTTTATGAATTTCCTTTCACCATCAGTCTTATATTTTATTATAATTTTGAAGTGGGGGCAATCAATTTGTATGTATTATAAAAGGATGATATCTGCTTAAGATTTGACAATGAAGATTTTTCAACGATTTTTTATTGTACTCTGAACTAATTCTCTCTTGATCTTGAATACATCTTCTCCTATAGGGATGATCTTATAGGAATTTTTAAATTTCCAAGGATTGGCCTAGAGCGAACTAATCAGTTAAAATCTATTAGAAGGACTAAAGTTATCAAGATTATCCCAAACATACTTTCTTCCAGTTAGAATCAGAGGAATATAAATATTTTCGCCTAATCTTGTTTTGAAGATATGTTTTTTAAGCTTCCAAAGTCAAGGCAAAATCCTTTCTTTCTATGAAGATTTGAGGCCAGGTAGTAAAATCAACGTAGGGTAAAATATTGAAAACCAATAAAAAGAAACAAAACTAGGATTTGGGGGTTCTGACGTAACAAAGCTTTTCTTTCTCACGAGTGCACTTCTTGGTTATCGTACTTATCTTTAATTTTTATTTTATTTTATTTTATTTTTGTCTTATTTATATTTGATTCGAAAATCTATAAATTTATATTTTTATGATCTTTGGTCAGGTGATTATATGTACGAGAGTAGAACCTTATTTATATCTGATAGGATTTCTTTCAATTTTTTATTATCATTAAGCAATAAGTATAGAAGTTCATACCTCAGATTTTATTTACATTTTCAATCAAACCGAATGTTAATTTATCACCTGTTCTGAGAGAAATAATTGTTTCGAACACTAAACGCTAGATTCCGGTACCTCTTTATTTATAACCTGACAATAAGTATTCTGCAAGATCAAGCCAAACCCTCAGCAAAAAAGGTGTCCCCTTGAAGCCCAAAACGAGTTGTGATGCCACATGTAAGTTTTAAACCTATGAAGTAAAGCAATGCTTATAGATTCTTAAGTAAAACATAGATTAATCAATGGCTTATACACACAATACACAAAGATTTCCGCTGGAAACCCTTAACTGGGAGAAAACCAACCTTCCTTGGTGTCACACCTTTCAACTCTTCATTGTATTAATTTCACCATTCACAATACAATATATACAATATTTTAGGTATTTCGTAGCTACCAAAATCCTAATCCCTTAATCCAAGATTAATTTGGGAAACCGCTAAAAATAGAAAAATCCGCTAAAATAGAAAAAACCGCCCAAAATCTAGGATTGTGAGATGCAGTTTTCGAATCTTATGTGCCCACACACACATGCAAAGAATATAACACATACCCAACATTTGCCCACTTGTTGTTTTCTTTGCATATAGGGCTTCACAGGATTACATAGTTAACAATCTAGGGAAACAATGCCCATTGTTACTCTACACCAAGAGAACTTCTCTGTGCTCACAAAATTTGTCAATGAATCTACAAAATTCTTCAAAGTTTCAACCTTTTTCCAACAACACCTTCTTTTCTTCAACCATGTCTCTCACAAAGTGATACTGAACATCAATATTCTTTGTCTTCAAATGATAAGCAGGGTTCTTTGCCAAGACTATTGGACTATGACTGTCACAATCTAATCTCACTACTTGTTGTACCAACCCAATACTTGAACACAGTCTTTGTAATCATACTTCTTCCTTGCTTTCATTAGTGGCTTCCATGTATTTATCTTTTGTAGTTGAGAGTGCCACTACAACTTGTATTTTTCTTATCCAACTGATTTCTCCTCTAAATAGGTTAAAGACATACCCACTTGTATATCTTCTGCGATCCAGATCTCCACCCCAGTCTGCATCAACAAACCCATGTATGGCCAACACTCTGTCCAATACTAGACTTCCTTGGTAGCACAATCCATAATTGGTAGTGCCACTCAAATACCTGAAGACCTCTTTACTGTTGCCCAATGCTTCTTCCCTAGTTTTGACATATACCTACTCAAAACTCCCACTGCATGTGCAATGTATGGTCTAGTATAGACCATTTCATACATCAAAATACCAACTGCACTGGAATACGAGACATGGGACATGTCCTCTTCTTCTTCCTGTGTTTTGGGACACTGATCTGCAGATAAATTTACACCTATAGGAATAGGAACATTGACCTATTTACTTCCATGCATATTAAACCTTTGCAATATCATCTCAACATATATTTTCTAATTCAACCAAATTTTCCTTTTTGCATGATCTCTTTTAATCTCCATTCCCAAAATGAAGTTAGCAGCAATGAGATCCTTCATGTTAAATTTGGATGATAGCTACGATTTCACCTCCTTGATAACATCCATGTTATTTCCTACCAGCAACATGTCATAAACATACAACACTACATAAATGAAGTGATTACCAACCTGCTTGGAATATACACAGTGATCAACCCTTCTTCTCACAAATCCCAATCCAGGGATGCATGTGTCAAATTTTTCGTACCACATTCTAGGTGATTGCTTCAGACCATATAGTGACTTCTTTAGCTTATAGACCAACTCTTTCTTTCCCTTCACTACAAATCCTTCTGGCTACTTCATGTAGATTTATTCTCCCAGGTCCCCATGTAGGAATGATGTCTTCACATCCATTTGTTCCACTTCAAGATCAAAAGCAACAAAAACAGATAAAAGAAATCTAATAGAAGTTAACTTGGCAACGAGAGAAAAAATCTCACCAATGTCAATTCCCTCTACGTGGGAATAACCTTTTGCTACTAATCAAGATTTGTATTTCTCCACTTTTCCTTCTGCATTCAAATTCTTCTTAAACAACCATTTTATACCAACATGTTTTCTTCAAGATGGAAACCCAACTAGATCCCATGCCTCATTCTTATCCGAGGAATCCATTTCTTCAACCATGGCCTTCTTCCAAAGTTTACTATCCTCTGAATTCACTGCTTCCTTGACAGTTCTGGGATCACCGTCAGATGTAGTTGTCGAATCTGACATGCCCACACACACATATGCAAATAATATAACACATACCCAACACACACTATTTGTTGTTGGGTCCCTAAATTGACACTTTTGATCACTCTTTGTTCTTTGTTTTTACCTTTGAACCCTCATTATAAACCTCATTATTCCATCCTTTTTGCTACATCCTCATCATAATCTACACGATATGTGTTCCATGAAGGAATCTAAGGTATAAATGGTTAAATCTACATTTTTCACCTTTTTGGTATACAAGTTAAGTTGAATTTTGTTTTACCAACACATTGTCATAGTTAACAAATCTTGTAGCAGAAATTGGAATTGTAAACAATCATAATCTGGTAGTAGATTCATTGATTTGGATGGTTGCACGAGTCCAAGAGGGCTATCACCACTTGTTGAGGGTTTATGATTCCTTGGAGATTTTTATGTTTTCTTCAAACTTATCTGAGTGAAAACAGGGAAAGAAACATGAGATGGTCAACACACAAGTAAAAAATGGCACCAAACATAGATATTTGAGCCAACTCATTAAGAAATTGAATCAAGATCACGTGAGGAATTTCATGTATCCTATCATGAAATTCCTAATGCTAGGAGGATGAATTTGGTGGGTAGGGATCAAGGAGAATCCAATACTTTGTTCCTAAGGATCCTTTGTTCTTCATTTTCTATTTTAACTATTGAAACCCGCATTTCATAACACACATGTGTATCTGTATATGTAAATCAATATATAAAAAATGGTTTTGAGAGATTAGGGGATTATCATCTATCTAATATATCTGGAGAACAATTGTTGTAACAATTGATTTCATAATTTAATATAAGTTTTTGTTTTCTCAATCTATGTGTTGAATATTTTGTGTGGCATTGATTCTTTACTAGTCTAGTAGTTTTCTTGCAATGTGGCCTGAGCCGGGAAGACCCCCTTGATAATTGGTATACATTGCAACCATTTAAATTAGATTTCATTTCATGCAAAACCTTTCAATTTGATTTCATTTGTTTTCTATTGTGTGACAGTCGGATTTACAAAATATATTAATGAATGCATTTTATGTAAGTTGCAAGAATATCCATTTATAAATTGACATTGAATGAATTACTTGATTAAGATCATAGAATTATTTAAACTTTGATAAATGCAAGACTATGATAGGATGATGAAATATTATAATTCAAATAGATGACAATTATGTATATATGGAAATATTCATGTAGTGTCTCATTTATGTTTTAAGTTTTAGAGTTTTAGACAATTAAAGGTTTTTCTACAACTAGTGTTTCATTTAGAGAGTTAAGAGAAGTTGAATCCCGCACATAAAGTGTATACACTTCATGAGTTTATGAATCATGTATAGATTAATTTAATGTAGAAAATTTTAATCAATTGAACTCATTGAAAGTTGTAGTTGAAAGTATCCTTTTGGATCCAACTAGATCAAATCCCAATCAATGACATGGTTAGAATCATGCATATACTTTTTCAATAGCTACACATGAAACACATTATGAAATTTTATGGTAGCAGTAAACAAAAACATGTATGCAGTGGGCCCTATCCTATCCAATATCTCAAATGGACCACAATATCTGGTTTCTAGCTTAGTGTAGCTCCAACTTCAAGGAACTTTTCTTTGGTTTCACTTTCAAAAACACATGCTCTCCAATTTTAAATTCCCTTGGCTATTCCTTTATCTACATAACTCTTTTTTCTATCTTGTGTTTCCTTTAAATTCTTCTTGATATTGACCATTTTGTCTTCCATTTCTTTAAGCAACCCTCACTTGAGTACTACTCTATTTGATGTCTTGTACCAACTAATTGGAGTATTACACTTTCTTTCATAAAATGCCTGAAATGGACTCATTTTTTTAAGCTTTATATCCACTATTGTAGGAAAAGTCTACTAAATGCAAGTAATCCTCCCACTTGGATGGCATATCCATCACATACTTTCTTAACATGTCTTCAATCACTTGACTAACTCTCTATTTTCCCATCTATTTTTAGATGATAGGTTGTACTGAAGTTCTTATTTGTATCAAAACCCTTGAATATTCCTTTACAAGAGTTTGAGGTAAACTTGGATATCTCACACTCTCCCCACTGGCCCGTTATACCGACCAAATTACCATTTGACATTCCCAAGTTCGATGGTAAACCGGGAGAGGATTCGAACAATCATGTAATGACTTTCCACCTTTGGTGTTCATCCAAATCTTTGATGGATGACTCCATTCAGTTACGTCTTTCTCAACGAACTCTCACTGGGTCAGCCACAAAGTGGTATATAGAATTACCACGACGCTTCTTCACCGACTTTAATACTCTATCTGTGTCTTTCCTCACTCACTACTAATTTCAAATCCATTATGAAATGGGAACCGAGATCTTGAGTTCTTTCAAGAAAAGTAAATCCACTCATATCTCCGATCACATTCACGAGTGGAGACGAAGACGACGTTTAATCAAAATCGATATTCCCGATCAATTATTGAAAGAATGGTTCATGAAATCCTTCTTGAATGACATATCTAAATACATTTCCATGGGTGGAGTTGTCACAGAAGAATAGGCGATCAGTCGTGCCTGGTACCTCGATCTCGTTTATTCACAAACAGGTACTCTTTACGATCTTCTCCCTGACGCACCTCGTCCTTCTACCACGACCACCTCAACAACCCCAATAGCTTCTCATGTTGCTGATGGTGTGATAGGTACTTTCCATTCTCAACCTCAATCCATGCAGGCCTCTCACACCACTCCCGAATTCCATGTTTCTAATGTTCAAACTGCTCCGACGCCCACCCCTCCCATTGGTAAAACTTTAGAAGTGAACATCGTTCAATCGACTCCTACCGGTAAGAATAAATCTAAAAAAGGGAAGGGTAGGAATAAGGAGGATAAAAATAACAACCCGCAATCCAAAAAGACCAAGACACAACCGGATGATGATAAGGATAAACACAAACCTCGCTATCCTTTCCTTATCTGTGGTGATGATCACTACATGAAGGATTGTCCGAGACATGTCGAGGTCATGAAGTTCCTTCAAGGGACCCAAAAACCTCCTACACCTGTCGTCTTGTCTCAGCCTTTCCCTTATCAACAACAGGCTCAATTGGTCATCCATGATCAACCTTATTCCTCCACTACCTCCTATGTACTTATGTGTAACAATGATTCAAAGAAGAATGACATCACACTTACCACTCGTGCCAAGGATTACTCTTCCTCCAAGGAGAAAGTTGACGATATACTACCTTCATTGGTTCAACAATCTCCCTCGGCTCCACCTTCCAATGGTCCTCTTCATATCGAATGACCGAACCCTGATACAGTCCTTTTCCCTCCTCCCAAGGGCATGGTTCAAAATTCTGCTTTCAATCCTCATGCGCATGCTTCCCATAACTACAATATTTTGGAATATCTCGCGCAAGCACCGCCGCGATGTCAGCCCTTGAAGTCCTTCAGAGCTATCCTACACAACAACAGGCGTTGTTAAAAGCTATCAGTGGAATCAACCCTACGGATACGAATTTAATAATATTTGACTTGGAATATCACATTCCAAGGCTACCCCCTTAGCTCACATTTCAAATACAAGTTGTTGTCGCCGACAAGAAAATTTGTAGAACAATTATTGATGAGGGTGCCTCGATGTGTGTCATGTTTATTGCCTACTAGAAATCCATTGGATCTCCTTCCTTAACTGAATCACACAACACGCTCAAAGCCTTTAATGGCTCTGGCTTTAAAACTTATGATGTACTCCCTTCATTGCCTATTACGTTAAAAGGAAAAATGGTCAATGTTGAAGTTGAGGTCTTTGATGCACCTATCGATTACAACCTTTTACTTGGCCATAGATGGATCGATTCCATGCGTGAAGTCGTGTCTACTCTTTTCTGTATCGTGCATTTTCCACTTCATGGAAAAGTAGTTAGAGTAGACTAGCTAGCCTTATTTAACTCCGATACATGTACCAACAACATACCTTTCATTGCAAAGACACCCCCTAGGTACGAGAATGTCAGTGTGGGTCTACTAAAAGATTCAACTTTGATGGGTACATTTCTGATCCCACCACCCGACGTTCCACCTCCTTTGGTTGCCTCAATTAACATGATTTCCACCTCCGTCCGCGAAACTCCCGCATCTTATGACCCGTGGATAATACCCAAACCTGGTGATTATCTTCACTATTGTGACTCGATGCCTTTAAGTCTGGTTGAATCCTCTTACCAATCCATTCAATCAGATGACTCTTCAACTCCCTCTCTCAGTGATTCATCTCCTGACACATTCCACGTTATTTTTCCCACAGACGAGATGATTATGTCAGTTATGTCGATGGAAGATACCCCTTGGGATGATGGGCATCATCGTTCCATTCTCTTTCTCGAACAACACACCATCGAGAGTTACCAACGGATCTCGACTTCGTCAACTGTTGTTGTTATTTCTTTGGTTCCTGAATCCCCACATGATGTGTTATATGAAGGGAAATTAAGTAACATTTCACGCACCACCCCCCTCAACATATCTATTAAACTTGGAATTGTCGAAAATGTCCACATCAGAGCTTCATGTTCCACCGATGAGGTTGTCACATATAAGTCACTTTTTCAAGAATTTTTTGACATCTTCACGTGGAGCTACGAAGATATTCCAGGTATTGACCCTAATATGGTTGTACACGAAATTAAGATCTACCCGAACGCGAAACCCATCCAGCAGAGACTTCGATCGGTCCACCCCTGTAAAGCAGCTGCTATCAAGCTTGAAGTCGAAAAACTTCTTAATGCTAGCTTTATTTATCATGTGGCTTTGATTGATTGGGTATCTAATCTAGTTCCGGTTAACAAGAAACAAGGTACGATCCATGTCTGTGTTGATTATAGGGATATCAACAAAGCTTGTCCTAAGGACAACTTTCCTACCCCCCTTCATTGACCAAATCGTTGACGATTACGCTGGAAGTGAAATTTTCTCTTTGATGGACGGTTTCTCTGGATATAATCAAATCAATATCTTACTTCTGGATCAACAAAAAACTGCTTTCATTTGTCCTTGAGGCACTTTTGCCTACCAAAAACTACCCTTCGGTTTGAAAAAAGCCGGTGCGACATTTCAACATGTTATGTATTACGCTTTCCATGATATTAATCATATTGTACAACCCTATTTAGCTGACCTACCAGTGCATTCCATACATCATAGTGATCATACGACCCACCTCCGAGCCATTTTATTTCGTTGTCGGTTCTATCATATATGCTTAAACCCACATAAATGTGTCTTTTGTGTAGAGTTGGACCGACTTTTGGGATTTTTTGTGTCACGTTAGGGGATCAGGGTAGATCCTTTGAAGGTCGAGGTGATCCTCAATCTCCCTCCTCCTTCTTTGCTTCACTAGCTACAAAGTTTGCAAGGGAAGGAAAACTTTCGACGTCATTTTATCCCAAAATACGCTGAGTTAACACTCGGATTTACTCGACTACTAAAGAAGGGCTCTAAGTTTTTATGGGACACCACTGCCAACAAATCCTTCGATTCTTTGAAACTGATTTTAACCCATACCCCACTCCTTTTCCCACCCGATTATAGTCAAGATTATTTCCTTTATCTCGCTGCTTCAGACTCTACCATCGCCATGGTTCTAGTCTAGGAAGATGATTTACACGATGAACATGTCATTTATTATTTGAGTCAGAGTCTCACAACTACCGAAGACAAATACTTACATGTTGAAAAATTGTCCTTGGCAGCTGTTCAAGATATCCAACGATTATGTCACTATATCTTACTATGCAAGATCACTTTAATTTCCGATTGCAACCCCATGCAACACATTCTTACACGCCAATTGCTAGGGGGAAAATACTCCACGTGGATAGTAATTTTCCAGGAGTTTGACTTAGAATTCGAATGTGCTAAGTCTAAGAAATCCTTGGTGTTTGTCGAGCTGATATGTGACCTTCCCTACACTGTGACAAAGAATGTAGCAGAGGATTCTTTACCCGATGAATCCCTTTTTCTGATTAGTTCTGATGACCTTTGGTATGGGGATATCATTATCTATCTCCAAACTTAGATTTTTCGGCCTGATTTGTCTAGCACTGACCGTCATCGAATACGCTACCAATCCCGTCAGTACATTATCCTCGGTGACACTCTTTATCGACGTGGGGTTGACTTTGTTTTTAGATGATGTCTCACCTATGATGAAGCTGAGAAATATTTGAATGACTGCCACTCTGGAGCATGTGGTGGTCACATGTCTGGGTATGCTACTGCCTAGAAGATATTACGGGTAGAGTATTTTTGGACTTCTTTATTTAAAGATTGTATTACGGCCGTTCAAAAATGTCATACTTGCCAAACATACAACAACAAGATAAGATCACGTCCTTCTCCCTTACACCCTGTAGTTTTTATTGGTCCTTTTACTAAATGGGGTATCGATTTCATGACCTGTAACCCTCACTCGGTCGGGGGGCATGGACACATTATTGTAGTCATGAATTATTTCACAAAATGGGCCGAGGCGATGCCTACATTCGATAATACAGGAAAAACTGTAGCCCTATTCATATTCAATCACATCATCACACGATTTGGAATCCCACAGTATATCGTCACTGATCACAGTAGCCACTTTCAAAACTTCATGATGTCTGAACTTATAGAAAAGTTGGGTCTTCGACATGAAAACTCTACCCCCTACTATCCACAGGCCAATGGCCAAGTTGAAGCAGTCAACAAGGTTCTTATCACCATGTTTCGACGGATTATAGGAATTCACAAAACGAGTTGGCACACGATGTTGTTTCTAGAATTATGGGCCTATCGAACATCCGTGAAGTCTGCCATGGGGTTTACACCCTTCCAATTAATGTATGGTATAGAAGTTGTCATACCGATTGAATGTGAGATTCCATCATTAAAACTAGTCATTGAAATTCTCCCGAACACCTCTACTGAAGAAGAACGTCTATTGTATCTTATGCAATTCGACGAAGCCCATCGTGATTCCACCCTAGTTATTGTAACCCAGAAGAAACGCGTAAAATCCCAATATGACAAGCATGTCAAGCCACATGTTTTCTCTGAGGGTGATCTAGTTCTCCTCTATGAACAAGATTGTGACTTGCTAGGATCCGAAAAATTTGAGGCTATGTGGCGAGGCCCTTATATCGTCAAATGAGTGTTGGATACAGGAGCCTATGAGCTAGTAGATTATGATGGCATTCCTTTGAGTGAACCTAGAAATGGGCTTTACTTGAAAAAGTACTATGCTTAGACTATCTTTTCATGAGTGCTTGTATTTTACTGTATCATACTTTTGTGTGCTTTTTCGTTATTTGGTTTCTACCCTCGACCGCTTACCTTGCGTTGTTCTTGGTTTCCAGATGTCAGAGTCTTCGTTACCCCACTTTGGCTTCACCAATGGTGCTAGTCGTAGCACTCAGAACCTAGCTTATGCTGCGTGGGAAATCTATGCACCCACAAATCAACTTATTAGTCTACACAGTGTTTGCCTCGGTTGCGCAACCAATAATATAGCAGAGTATAGTGTAGTCATCGAATTGTTGATCGATGCTATCTCACTTGGGATTCGTCACCTAGTTATATGACTTGATTCACAGCTAATACTACTACAGTTAAGTAATGTCTATGTTATCCGAAGTCCTAATTTGTTACGGGTACATTTACAAATTCTCTTCTTGGAACGTTATTTTGATTATATCGAGTATCAACACATTCCTAGATGTCTAAATACATTAACTGATGCATTAGCTAATTATGTGTTAGAAAGACATATGAGACATTTATAAATCCAATCACACATCACATGCATTATACAAAGAA
>JZKD02S0785579.1:101729-119455 GCA_000966675.3 Picea glauca | reverse complement strand
CAACAAAAGTTTTTTACAAAAAAAATTGTTTTTCATCTGAAGACCAAAATATCGAAATATGAAGCTCATAGCTTCTACAAAATGGCATCATGGATGTTGCTCACGGTAACACACTACTGCTCGTGCTACCCTATGGAGCAATCATCTCAGTGGACTAGACATGCCTACGGTATGGCTCTGGAAACACCTTGGGACCTCATTGATCAACATATCTGGGATGCCTGCAGTCAAACCCTCCAGATTCTATTTGATTTCTTCATATTCATCTGCATCCCATCCTACTACTACTGTTGCTTCCCCTCACCTTTGGATAGGGGATGTACCCATGCATCGGAAGGTCCCTACATTTGCATGGTCAAAATATTTTCGATTGGTCATTGGATTGAAAACATATAAACAAATGTTTAAGATTTTGAAATTTTTTACAAAAACACTATAAAAGAAAAAAAAAATTCTTACCTAGATCCCCCCATTGAGGACCCTCAGGTAGCACGATGTCAGGATCATTGCGAAAATATATATCGACATACGCATAGTCATCGATCATCAATATCTGACGCTCCAACCAATCAAAAAATGTATCATTATATTTAATAATGGGGCCCACTACATGTCGGGACATGAGATCACACCACTGCTTCATCCGTGGATCTCGTGGTGCTAGTATATTCCACTCTACCTGTAAGTGTAAGTGAGGGAATCTTTCCAGGAAGAAAGATACCAAAATGGATCCATACCCAAACTGCTTCAATTCATCGTTCTTGCTCTTGGTCAACTGGCTCTTCATACTGCAGAGGAGTCCATTGCACCAGTTGAACACACAAGGTTCTGTGCATTCCATGACATACTGAAAGTATCTCTACAGAGCCATGTGCAGAGAAGCACTCCCTGCCATCCATGCAATGGTGAAAAGAATGGTTTTGAGAGTTATATCATGAACCCCTCTGATAGCCACTTTACCCTTGCATCGCTCGACCTCAGGTTCACAATAGAGTCTGATGTATTCACTCATCGACAAACCCCCACCTCGACCTTCTGTTAAGTTCACTTGTGCCCCATGAAGGGATAGCCCCATCAAGAATTAAATGTCTTCGATGTCCAAGGAAATCACATGAACACCCACATGAAATACTTGTTGGTCCACGTCCCACATATGGACCAAATATTCCAACAGTCTTAGTTGGGCTCTCATGCCCTGGATCTTGAAGAAATTTAACAAACCACACTGTCGTAGGGAATTTATGGTGCCCAAATCATTAAAATTGATTGCGTCATCATCTTCATTCTCTCTTTTTCTCCACTCCAACAATTTCGCAATCACAATACCTGCATGGAGATGAAAGAAAGAAGTTAACACCTTCAACCATCATTTTTGGAATTCTTTTTGGTCCCACGCATCTTTTTCTTTTTGGGTTTTTGGCCACCGCGACTGGGCTTCAGTTACAGAGCGAGGTTTCTGCAGGTGAACCATTGGGCTCCTATGGAAATCCTTGATTTATGCAGGCCCCGATATAAGGCACCTGCAGCGGCCCCAGTGCACTCCTACGACCCAAACATTCACCCAAAAAAATCATCTTTTAACCGATTGAAATGAATTTTAAAGAATTGAAAAGGAAGAAGACGAGGTACTCACCATTTTCACGCAAACCGTTCACCGAATGATCTCTTGTGATCCTCGCAATCGATCGCCAAAATATGAGGTGAAAAAAGGGCTCTTAGACAAATTTTTGACCAAATACAAATGAAATAGTGAAAGTGACTTCTTACCCCTATTTATCTCATTTTTTACTTTTTCTAAAATTATTTTATATCATTTAAATATATTTTCTCAAAAACCTACCAGCCTAATGGTCTCGTGAGTGTTTTGTTTCTTGCAAATAGGCAGACTAGGGTTCTGAGCAATCAAGTGTGGATAGTTTTTGCGATTTCTTTTTCTTTTTTCGTCGCATGTACGATTACTTTTTAGGGTTTTTTAGAAAAACCTCGAGCTTAGTCTTTGTTCGTTCTTGTGCTAGAAAATCAATGAGAACATAACCGAGTATACTTTTTTGATCTTTTCGTACTCGTCATGGTAACAAAAAAATAACGAAACTTACAAAGTAATCTTTAAGCTCTTTTTGCACTCCATAAAAATGAAAATATTGTCGAGCGACCTTGTTCTTTTCACGCTTGTAAAAGTATTTGAAGAAAAAGTTTGATGGGCGATAGTTTATCACTTTTTCAGTCCTATCAAATTATTTTACAAAAAAGGAACTGTTAGAGTTCTCTTTAAGTGTTTTCCAAATTCTCAAAATATGAAAAACCTCTGAGTTTTCTATATTTGGACTCGTTAAACAAACATCGAAAGACCCACATGGGACCAAACCACTCCTTCTTAGGGTTCATTAAACATACTTCGAGGGACTTTTCCGAAGGATGAGCTTACATCAACAAGCATATGTTATCCGCCTCAAGCTTGGGAAAAAATAAAGAGGTACTCGCCAGAAATGGTGGGGGGGAATTTGGGAAAGAGATGTGTCTATGTATTTGTGTTAGTGGCAGTAAGCATCACTCTTGAACACAACACCCCCTTCATCATTTGAATCCAGGTTGGGAAATCCATTTGTCTCTCATATGAATTTCTACAAGTTCATATCTTGGGTCGTATTTGATTCAATGATGGAAAGACCAGTGTCATGCCATTCATATGCTCAAGAGAAGTTCAACCAAGCCCTCTATTGAGTCGGCCATCTGCAATTGTCAATTCCTACCATGTCAGCCTTCCTTGTGTCAGTTTCAAATCATGTTTGTACTTTTCTCTACCCTAAATATGTTACTTATTTTGTGTCATTTGATGGGGGATACATCAAGGCCCTCCTGTGACGAGTATTTTCTTGTCGACTTCAGCTCATTATCCAGGAACAAGTCTTAGAAATTATTTAGTTCCTTAGATCCTGCATGCCTCAATGGTAGGTTTCTTCACTTTCGACAGTGGATTTACATCATTGATCCCTAATCAAGAAATTAAATCGAGTGTTCGAATTCATATCATCTATTCACACTCACTGGATTGTACTATTTTACCTTGGGATTCATCGACATCAATGGTGATTTCTCTTGCACTTGTTAACGATTTTCATTAACGACCAGTAATCAACTGGTTTCTAAGCATGTTCGACTTCAGCGCTTGTAATCACATGGCTAGATTCATACTAATGGATGGAGGGATTGAAGACCCTATACCTCATCATTTTTTTATCTAGGTTGCGATGGAGTATTTGTGATTTGAATTGGCACATAGATCCACTTTGTATGTCTCGTGGCTATGTCTGTATCTGAATTTTTCCAATACATAGATCCACAGTGTAATCATGGTGGCTATGTAGAATCTTGATGACATAGATCCACAGTGTATAGTTGGTGGCCATGACTTATATTTATGATTTAAATCATTTATAGTCTGAACATGGGAATGACTACTTTAGACATGGTATATTATTGTGTGGATGATTGATTGTTTGCAGGTTCCTAATTGGTGCGTTCCTTGTTCCCGATAGACACATGCATTTTTACAAAGTATTTTGACTGTCACGAGTTCCAACCTCATACTTTGGGGGGCATTATGTTACACATTATTTTGGTCACCCTAATGATGATTTCACAAACATGTGTTCAGGCTCCCACCATGACTTTTTCCTGAGAAAAGCAATTTCTTTCCTCCTCTACAAGACTTATTTTTAGAAAGGGTCCGCAGCCTACATATATTACACAGTGCAGAAATCTATGATTTCCGTAGGCTTCTCTATAACTGGCCTGTGGGATTTCCACATGCTACTATATAGGCAAGGTGTGACGACGTTCCAAAGCTAAAAGAGGAAAGAGGTTTCACAAAGTTTCTAGAAGGGGAATCTTCTAGAATGTGATGTGGCGTCCGTATGGTTGTGATCCTACTGGTTTCTCTAATTTGGTGGGATCATCCTCATCCCTTTAACCACTTCACCTTCTCCTATATAATCATGGGCTTCTCATGGAAAAGATTACGCAAGATTAAGCAAATAATTGATGAAAGAATAGGCTAAAGACTGTGTGAAGAATCCTATTCCTAAGTGATGCTTGAGACCTCTATTTGTCTATCAAGCTTTTGTGGATTATCTTGATCTGAATTTTAGAGAAAGTGTATGTGTGTGTTGGAATGAAGGACCACTAAAAGGGAACTTGCAATAGCAAGGCAATTCGGTTGTATCTTCTACTTTTCATTAATATAATACGGTGGCACGTCTCTTTCCCATAAAATGATTAGTATTTTATTACATGATTCCTTGATCACATGTTTAGGTTGTCATTGAATTCTACTATTGTTTCTTTCATGTTTGCTGGTTTGTGTTATCATAGATATGATTCCATGAGAGTACCAAAGTGAAGCAGGGACAACAAAGATATAAGGAAGCGATTCATAAGGTATGTTATCTATTCTTTCTTTGGTAGTAAACTCGATGATCACAACTTAGGGAAAGCTTCTTGTTCTGTCTCATTTTGTTCTAGATCCAGGTGGATCTAGGGGGATTAGTTCATGTCTGCATCTGCCAATTTACCCAATAACAGGTACCAGATATTTCCCATATTCCATCCTCGGATGTCGTTCATATCTTATCTCTTGAGCCCGAGTCAATCCTTACTCCTCCATGGTTCCTGGATAGCTTATATGAGAATTTTCCCCTAATTTTCCAGCTCATTTCCCCACGGAAATTTTATTCCAGACTACCATTTTCAACCCACAATATCTTGATATTTGGTTTATGTCAAGTGAACCATTTCCAACCCCTTGCATCACCCCCCCTACCTCTTCACCACCAGAATACAACCACACGGTGACAGTCACCAATGTTACTCTCCTGGATCCCCTGTATTCTCGACAGTTCCACTACGATGAAGACATCCTCGAGGAATTAACTACCCCTGATTGCCCATGGGATCTGCTCCATCATAGAGACCTCTTTCTTTCAAAGGAATCCTTTATGCCTCCTAATCACAACTCCATATACGCAATAGAAACCAATATTTTATCCCATTAGGGCATATGGATTGGTTCAATAACCCTATCCCTTCCCCGGATGCTTTTGAAGAAGGAAACATGGCCAACATTTCCCCCACCATCAAAATCGATATTTCCATCAATACTGGAATCATAGAGGAAATCACCATAGGCGTCACATGCTCTCCTGAAGAACTCATAGCTTACAAGTCTCTCTTCCAAGAATATCAGGACATTTTTTCCTAGTCATACATAGATATTCCTGACCTTGATCCCTCTATTGTCGAACATCGTATAGACACATGACCTAATATCACACCTATACGAAAAAAGAAACATCCACTACACCCATCTAGAGAGGCATCCATCAAAGACGAAATTGACAAATTACGCGTTGTAGGGTTCATATACCCCATCACATATATGTCATGGGTTTCCAACCCAGTCCCTGTTAACAAAAAACAAGGCACTATTTGTGTGTGTACTGATTTTCGTGACCTCAATCACGCCTATCCCAAAGAAAATTTTCCAACGCCCTTTATCGACCAAATTATCGATAATTGTGTAGGCCACGCGGCTTTGTCTTTCATGGACAATTTCTCTATCTACAACCAAATTCAGATTCACCCAATCGATCAATACAAAACCGCATTCACTACCCCCTGAGGTACTTTCACATATCGCATCATGCCTTTTGGCCTCAAGAATGCTGGTGCCACTTTTCAATGGGCCATGACATACATTTTTCATGATCTCTCTCATATCATCCTTGTATACTTGGACGACCTCACCGCTCGATCCAAGAAACTCACTCAACATCTCAATGATTTACATATCATCTTCCAAATGTGTCATAAGTACAATATCCTCTTGAACCCCCTCAAGTGCATATTCTACGTCACCGTTGGACGCCTCCTTGGATTCACCGTCTCCCAATGCAACATCAATGTAGACCCCCTCAAGGTACAAGCCATCACAAAAATTCCCCCCCTCGGAATTTATGCCAGCTGCAAATCTTACAAGGTAAAACTAACTTTTTATGTCGCTTTGTCCCCGATTACGCCACTCGTGCACATGGTTTTCTTCACCTATTACGTCACGATATCCCATTCCAATAGGATGAACATGCCCAAAATAATTTTGATGATCTTAAAGCGGCACTCTCCAACTACCCATTGATTGGCCCACCCGACTATGACCGCGACTATATCCTCTACTTATCGGCCTCACCCGTCTCAGTAGCAGGATTTGTCATCCAATTAGGGGATGGCGAATGTGAGCATGTAATTTACTATATTAGTAAAAATATTTTAGGGCCACCTTTGAAATACAATCACAAAGAGAAACTCGCCCTTTCAATTGTCCTCGCAGTCCAAAAACTGCGCCATTGCATTCTACTTTGAACTACCAAAGTCGTAGCAGATTCCAACCCCATGCAATACTTGCTCAGTCGCCGGAAAATTAATGGAAAATTTGCCCGATGGATCGTCATCCTTCAAGAGTATGACCTCGAATTTTCAACACCCAAGAGAAAGAAATCCCTCATCCTTGCCGAACTCATTACGACATTTCCCTTTGATACTACCAGTTCTCTCATCAATATTGACTTCCCCATTGAACATCTCTTTTATATCCCCTTGGATGATCCTTGGTACGATGATCTCCTCGTCTACATACGAACACAAAAGTTTGGAAACCACCTCTCTCAGGAGGATCGTCAATGTATTCAACACTAGCCCCCCCACTATCTCCTTATCAGTGATATCTTATATCGATGTAGGGTCGACACCATCCTTCGTTGATGTTTGACCATCGACGAAGCTAATAGAGTCTTGAATGACTGCCACAATGACGCCTATGGTGGCCACCTCTCAGGGATTTCCACCACCCAAAAAATCATTCGAGAAGGTTACTTTTGGCCCACATTGTTTCACGATTGCATTCACACTGTGAAGCGATGTGACAAATGTCATCTATATGCCAACAAAGCACCAGAACCACCTGCTCTTTTACACCCAGTCATTACCACTGGCCCCCTTTTCAAATGGGGCATACACTTCATGACTTGCAACCCTCCATATAGAAATGGACACAAATACATCATCGTGGTAGTCGATTACTTCACCAAGTGGGATGAAGCCATGCCTACCTTCAACAACACCGTTGACACTGCAACACGTTTTTTATTTAACCACGTCATCTCCCACTTTGGAGTCCCACTACAATTAGTCTCTAATCACAGGAAACACTTTGAGAATGATATTTTCGTCAAAATATCCTCTAGGTTAGGATTCTCCCACGAGTTTTCCTCCCCATACTACCCTCAGTCCAACAACCAGGTAGAGGTGGTCAACAAGGTCCTCAAAACCATGTTGCAGCGCACAGTAAACAAACATAAGACCAATTGGCATCATATGTTGTTTTCCGCACTATGGGCTTATCGCACAACAGTTAAAACTGCCACCAGTTTTACCCCATTTCATCTTGTCCATGGGTTCGAGGCGACTCTCCCCATCGAGTGAGAAATCCCCACCTTACGTACTGCTATTGAGCTATTACCTGATACTACTCCAATGGAGCAACGTTTTTTGAACTTAGAGTCACTGGATGAAGACCATCGGTCTTCATTACAGAACAATGAGGCAACCAAAAAATGATTGAATGCCACCTTTGATCGCCATGTAAACCTTCGCTCATTCAACGAAGGTGACCTCATCCTTACTTACGATATCGCTCACGATACCCTCAGCCATGGAAAATTTGATTCATTATGGCATGGACCTTACATCATCCAACATTTCCCCACTAAAGGTGCATACATCCTAGCCTCTCCCAAGGCCACCCTCTCAAAGAACCTATCAATGGGTTGTACTTAAAGAAATTTTACACTTGAGCATAGCCCTTCTACATTAGGATTTTTCTTTTTTTGTACACATTTCATAGAGGTTTTAGTCTTCTTTCTTTCCATGCCTTACGTCTAATCTATCATTTTTTTTATTGACAGATGCCACCTCCATTGGCCTACCACATTAGTTACACTGATGGAGCTAGCCGATGGAAATAGAATATTGCTTCAACTGCTTGGGCCCTCTATACCCCCTGACATGAACTGCTCCACTCCAGTGGCATATGTTTGAGCTCAAAAACCAACAACCAATCCGAATACATAGTTGTAATTAGTCTCCTTGTTGAAGCCAGTCACCACCATATTTGTCACCTTAGCATCTTACTCAATTCTCAGCTCGTGGTCCTTCAGCTCAACAATGTATACCATGTTCGTGATCCTTGCCTCTTCCGCAACTACCTATTGTTTAGACTTTTATCTCGATATTTTGATTCAATCAAATTTACACATATTCCACGACAATTCAATCAAATAGAAGGTAATATGGATGACCTAGTGTTGGATTGGCATTTATCACATCAAGATACCATTACACATACATAAATCATCAAAGAGTCTGTCACAATATATAGATTAGACATCATAAAAAGCATTAAAATTCATCATCATGTGAACATCATATAGATCTAAAATGTATCTCCATATATATATATATATATATATATATATATCGGTCGATATGCCATCAATGTTTACAAAACAAATAGCACAACATGTCCAAAAACCATAGGTAGGTGAACCATCTCACCCCTATAAGTAAAAAATAGGTGTCACAACACCATATACAAAATGGGCTCACAAGCCTCTATAAATACAACAATACATATACTAGAGGCACTCATTGCGCCTCTAGGGCCCCACCACCTGGTCCTCTCTCTGGAGGAGGTGCCCCATCAACTAGGGGTCCCTTAGGTCTTGTAGGCAGTCGCCCCTGCTACAACTGCTCTATGGATAAGGGTCTGCAACTCTGCCAAAAGTCCCACACACTTCTCCAAGACTCGCTCATCCTGGATCCATGTCCACATGCCCTCAAGAACTCCCTATAGTACCACCTCCAATCGATGATGAAAATCCTCTAACTCTCCCCTAACCCCCGTCGGAGGAGTATGTGAAGGCCCTACACCAGGGTCATCAAATCAGCGTCTTCGACCTGCTCTCTCATTATCAGTCGACCTCACACCAACCTCGTTCCTTCATCGTCTCTCCCCTGCCTGTGGCTCCCCCTGTGGTGGTCTCATGGACCCCTGATGATTCAACGCTCTAACCATTTCAAACTCCCGCCCGTGAGGTCCCACATCTACACACACAACACAAAAATGATAGCATCAACATCCATCCATACATAAAACATATGCTATACTATCTAAAAAATCAAACCATCAAATAACTCAACATACCTCTATAGTCAAACACCTCTCCGGGGGGTAGCACCATATCTGGGTCCTCTCGGAAGTCCACCCCACTATATGGGTATTAGGGTATGATATGTGGCATATGATGCCACACCCATGAAACCTCGGACATAAATTAATGGCCACCCTCTCCACCCCCATGCTGAACCAAAATGATCGCCCACCACCTTAGTCACGACTCTCACACACCCGGTGCATCCAACAAAACTCTTGGGTGCAACATAGGCACTCTCTCCAAAAGAAAAGCCACCAAAATCGACCCAAAGGAAAAGTCCCCCGAGTTCGCAACTCGGCACCTGTTGATTTTCCCCACCATCATGGCATTCAGCATCAACCCCCAAGCAAAGTGCTCACCACTTAGTGCCCTCTGCATGATCCTCAACCGACCACCACTGATCCGCTAAGTAGTGAGAGATCCATACACCCTCACAATCATTGATGCAATGCAACGATGCACAAGGGTGTCCATTGCCCCAATCCTCACCACGGAGTCAGACATGAAGTCCTATCCTGAACAATAGGTCTAGGCTAGGACAACCAACTGTCCATCCCCGGGTAACACGGGCTCATTCGGTAGCTGGGTTCCCCCAAAAAGGGATTCCAGTCAAAAAATACACATCCTCTACCGCAGAGAATGTGAGATGCTCACCTCACAAAATGAAACACTATAGATCAGGGCTCCACATCGAGATCAGGAACTCTAGCAAGTACTCCTATGTCCACACCAGTGAACACTCAAAAACCTTTAGCAACCCACAGGCTTCCAAAGGGCCCCGTACAGTCAGCTCCTCATCTCTCACCACCTCTCTCAGGCATGCCCAATCCCTCTCCCTCCAGTGGACTGGCATCATCAACTGGTCACCTGCATCTACATATACAATACTTGATCAACCATCACAACCCATAAAAACATGAAAATCTCCAAAAAAGATAAAGTTTTTTACACCTCTCAGCTTTGCCTCAAGGGCACGATTGTTTTCCCCATAGGTGCACACATATTCATGCCTGTTCATCCCATAGTTGTGCATGCATGCACAACTATTGGTGACATAGGGAGGCACGCATGTGCCCTGTCACACACACAGACGCGCATCCTAGTGCACCTGTTCACTATAGATTTATGCACACATGCGCAACTATTAGGAACACAGTCGGGCATGCATGCACACCTGTCCTTTGAACATGTGCACATCCAATGCATGCCTATTTTGCCCATTTTGGCACCCCTTTGCACGATTGTCCTAATTATATCCGTGCACTCATGTGCGTAAATCATTCGATTTCCCGTGCACTTAGGGGACCACCCTCCCAAAATCCTCTTGTACAGCCATCCGTATAGCCCTGCCCAATCCTAATTACTTTGCAGGAGGATATGACCACTAACCTGGCACTCGTTGATCCTGAATCGGTTGGCTCGATCTCCCATAATCTCCAAATCTCTTTTGAAACCTCTCTTCCACAGCGCTATATAGTCCCTTTTGCAAAACTTCCATGCTCAATTACAGGAGCTCCGATCATCCATTTTCTGATCCGTCTTCAGCCACAGGATCCATATCTTTCCCTTTACACAATCACATCCCCTGGGTCACCATCCATCCTTGGCCCTGGAGGACGCATTTTCTCACATCCTGCCCAGGTACACCTGCTTCTATTCACAAGTTATTGAATTACTAATATATTTTCTTTATCTTCAGATATTGTTCACGTCATGTATTTGATTTTCATGTGTGCAAGTACTTGGTCATCATGCATCAACGCTACCCCTTTAGGTATATCATCGACACTGGCATGTAATCAGTCCCTTTAAATATCAATTGCATCTCGCACTCACACCCTCTGATAATTTCCTCTAGGGTCCCCCCATCCGTCTGTGCAATACTCACACCTCCATTGCATTTTTAGTACTGTCAATTGGTAGCACTCTCTCCCACATGAATTGTCCCAATTATAGTCCCCTCTGGCACTTTGACACTCATGCTGTTTTCACCCCCTAGGGATGGGAGTCCCAATAGTATTCTCATTCCCGAGAATTAGTTGCATGCTCCTTCTCTTCATTTTGTTATCTTCCCCACTATGGAATCTCAGGTAATATCATTACGGTTCCCATTTGACTATGCCTCCACAGTATCATTAACCCTCCATTTCATCCACCCTTAGTTTTCCCATCTGTAGATGACCCTCCATTCATTTCCCTAATACATAAACCCACCTATGGGGTCCTCACCCTCCACTTGTTTTCCAATAAAATTTCGCCCTCACCGGCCAAGCCATCTTTCCCTGGGGCACCCGTTTATGTATCTGCATAGTTATCCCAACTTATTCTTTATTCCTTTGGTAATTGTACAAAACCTTTGTTTCCCGCAATTGCATAGTTTTTTTTTGTCACCTTTAGCGACCTTCATTTTTCGGCAAAGCAACCCCTGTCGCCCTTGGTTGGGGCATTTTTCACCTCCTACCCTTGCTGACATCATCCATAAACCCCAAGTATATTGCAGTCCATATACCTCTAATCTCTGCATTTTTCCATATTGTCACACCTCTGGCACAATTTACCCAAGCCTAGTCATCCCCCTGATGCTATATTCAGTTTCACAGGTTGTTGTCACTCATCCTTTACATATATCCCCAACCAAGGGAAATATTGAGTCTCAACACTTCTTGACTTCATCCATGTTACTCATCAGTTCCTGATCTTCTCCAGTAGATTTCATGAATCCCTTCGCTTCTTGAAGTCATGTCTCCCTTTCTGTCGACATCAGCATAGTTCCCAGAAGGGCGATAGTATCTTGACTCTCATTACCTCTACAATGAGGAGTCTTGGACGACATAGAGAGAATCATGATTTCTCTATACTATTGTTGACCCCCATGACATTCGACTTCAACACTTTCTCATGTTACGGTGGGTCTTACTTTGCGACTATTGCAGTTGTTTTTATATTTTTCGAAGACCTCTGAAAATGGTTGGGCCATCAATGCTTGTGACTCCTCGACACTTATCGTAGGTGTCATCGCCTCTTTTCAAAGTTTTTTCACCATCAAAATTTTCCTCCGCCATTATCAACTCTCCCCTGAGGGCGCTACATTCATATACACCAACATACAGTTTCAGTTACTGACTCATACATATTTTGAGTTACATGACATGAGCATGGGGCATGCCTGCCTCGTCTGTACATAGTTTTATTTTTCCACACCTTGTGAAGGGTTTGGGTCCTACAGGTTCCCCTCTCCCTCCAATGGGTCGCTCTTGCAACTCCCCTCAACACTCTTTCTTACAAAAGTACTCTCACTAGCAGAAACATTGATATATTTTGGCTATACGTATGCTCCTAACCTCATACATCATAGAGCATTTGTTATTACTGAAATGTTGTCCGCAAATGGTTACAGGAATCCAACATCTCCAAACACCTATTAGTTCATCCATGGCCCAAAAAATGCATTTCCAAAGGGACCAAAACTATACAACCAGTTATAAAATCAGCATGCACTCAGAATGCAAAGGAAGCACACACACATGCACCAGCCAAAAACTCTGAAAAAGCGCACATGCACCCAATGCGTGAACATGGACACAAAAAACCATGCACAATTCAGAATGACACATTAATGATTTTGGTTGGCCTCCCACACACTTCAGGTTCAGCTCCCAAGTCAATTTGACCCCCAAATCTAAGTTGAATCTGAGTGGGGGACTGGTCAAAGACTTAGAGGTGCCCTAAAGGGCCCCTTGTTCACACTAAAGACTGGTTGGATAAAGCCTCAAATATTTTCTACAAAAAGAGGCCATGGGTGCACTATATTTCCAATAATCTATTTGTATTGTTATGCTACCTCTATTCTCCTGCAAGGAACCTCTTTCCTCATTGGAGCATATAAGCATAATTTCACTGGGCCATTCACATAACCTCTTGAGTGAATGATATTTGGATTTCTTCACCATTTCCTTTTAGTTTGTTATTTGTAAGAAGAGCTCAATCATTGGGGGTTCAAGAGCCCTACCTTGGAGGAAGAGGGGACCCATAAGCCTCCCCTTCTCTTTGGTGTTTTCCCACTTATACAATCTATCCATTGGTGGCATGAATATCGGTCTTTCTTTTGTTCTATTTCCTTTATGCACATTAGTTTAGTTTCTTTAATTGTTATTAGATTAGTTGTTTATTTTCTTATTGTGCTTGATGTTTCTAACTCTTGCAGTCACTTCTGTCGTGTCTAGCTAACCCAACTGGACTTGTAAGTGTCCCTCTTTTTCTCATTTAGGTGACGAAAAGGATACAACACTTAGGCATATTCACTTTCTCCTTCCAAATGAGTTTCATACAACGAGAATCCTTTCTTAAAGAATATCTTCAACTATAAGGATGAAATGTCCCTTGTAGAAATGTGTCTATGGATATATTTCACTATCCTTTGTTTTTCTTCTTCATCAAGACAAGCTAAAGTCTTGTTATGACAATCTACGATACCATGATGTGCATCTAACCAATCCATTCCAATAAGAACATGAACCAAGTGGTATTATGTTCAAGTTTGCAATAGTGTTGACATCAACCATATCTAATGGGTAGCCTTTGACAATATCATTAATTTTCCTTTTAGTTCCCAGTAGTCAATTGAACCAACCATGATTTCCCATTCTTACTGATCTCCAAATGAAATATTTATACCAAATTATGGGAAATGTAACTATGACTTACTCCTTAATCAATTAAAATTTCAATAGGTTGATTGGAAATTTTACCTTCAACCTCAATCATATTTGGCTAATGATCTACCTATCAATTCTCCAAGACTGCATATATTCTTGAATGTTCCTACCCAAATATTCTATTGTAGTTTCCTACTAGATATGGTGCACATTCCCCATTCTTCCTTCCTTTTGATGGAATTATATGACAAATGGTATCCTTCACATCCGTAGCATTTGATTAGTTTCCTTTCCCTTTTCCCTAAGGATTATACCATCTTGGATCCACTCTGAAATGGCTAGATTTGTTGATATGCATCAGAACTATTCTTGAGAAAAGGAGGTTTAAATCCCTTATTCCTCTGATATTGCTTTCCTTTTTTATTATCTCTCCAATACGTCCAAAACTTTTCTCTACCTTTTCTATGGTCATAAAAATATTTGGCCTTCCTGATTATCTCTTCAAGAGTCATAGGTTGATCAAACTGAATTTTATCTTTGTAGAATGTAGGAAACCCATTTAGGAACCTATGTATCTTTACCTTCTCAAATTTAATATATCCAACATACCAATTCCAAAAACTACTTCATTTTCCACCAAGGTCATATTTTCCAACTTGAGTTCAAATAATTCTTGCATATTCTTGTAATAGTTAGTGCTAAAAAATATATTGTTTCTAGAAATGCATCATGAAATACTTCAAATAAATCCTCTTCTCATCGATGTGATTCAGTTTTTCCCAACAAAAAGAAGTTTTTACCTATAGATTATATATGGAAATTATGGCTTCTAGATTGGATGAATAATTATGTAGCTAAAAGTATTTTCTTATTCCCAAAAACTAAGCTTCAACATTCTCTCCCATATTCTTTTCACCATCAAAGGTTGATGGCTTGATATTCCTAAAACCTCATTGAAAATGATATTTCCCTCTCTTTTGATGTTTGAATGGGGACACATTTGAGCTACTCTACAATTCTTTAGATAAATGTAGCTTTCTCACTTAATCTATCTGCAAGTAATGATTCCTTTGAGTTCTTGTAGCAGTTCTTGAGTGCCTAGATATTCCATTGTTTTTTCTTCTTGAATGGACTTTTCCTCCTTTCTCATACCTTGAACCTAATCCATTATTCATTTTATTTTGAAAATTATTTAAGCTTCAAAGTAGCTAATTGTTCAACTTATTTTGCTTCTCTTGAGCTCTCATTTCCTCTCATTATCAACTTTACATCCCCACACCTTGATCACCAATCTCCTTATACTTTCTACCAAATCTAATAAATCCATTCTCTTTCTATGCCCATTAGACTCTATCCCTTCTACATTGGTATTTAGGTCTCTAACTTATTCTTCATGGACATAAGGTCCTTTTGTATCTTCCATATCTCCTCTTTAATAATATTCTTCAATTTATTTCTTCACTTGTTCTTGTAGCTCTGACTCTACAAGAAGTTGTTGGCATTATTGATTATGTGTTGTCATTGATGGCAACATGAGTCCAACATGTACAATAATCAGAAGAAGAGGAAGATCACCTTGTGGTAGATGCAGTTCGTGATCAATGTTGATCACAATAGGATCAACAGTGCTCTCATGACTCTAAATCTCAAGAGAGGTAGCATACAGAGAATCCATGTACAGAAGAAGTAACGAAGCACAAGGAATTAAGATCTCAGGAGAGTTAACAACTGAATATCAGAGCATAAAAGAATGCACAAACTATTATTAAAATGTCAGGATAAATAATGATGAACATATTAGAAGAAATAACATTAATAGAATCTTAGAACAAATGACGCACATGAGTCGTTCATTCTTATTTCTGGACAATCCAGGATCATTAGATCGAGGTGAAGTCAGAGGTTGGGAACTATTAAAATCTCAATTGTCAGATTTGAAGCATGATCTTCAGATGGTTTCCCAGCCGTTAAATCAAGATTTTATCTAGAGTTAAGAATTAGCCATTGATATGGAATAGAAAAGGGGAACCATTAGATCAACAATAGTCAACTTTGATGCTGACTACTCTGGAGAAAATAAGCCCATAATGGGTAATATTACCCAAATACCAAAGTCTCGAAGTGGACACAAGTCATCCTATCCAAGGAACACTTCAGATAATATATCGACCGTTGGATCGAGTAAAGTGGAAGGATAGAATAGGCAAATACGAAGGTCGGAGCCCCGAAGTCCCAAAGTGGACATGAGTCGTCTGATCCAAGGAACACTTTGGATAATATACCGACCACTGGATCGAGTAAAGTAGAATGATTGGATAATAAAAGATGAAGGTTAGAGCCCCAAAGTCCTGAAGTGAATGAGAACCATCGGATATGGACAATACATTATGGTCGTTGGATTAGAATAGTGGTCAAATTCAACGCTAACCACTTCGACGAAAACGGATTTAGAACATATGAGTTCACCCAAAGGTCGGAGCCCCGAAGTTCCGAAGTGAATGAGGACCATTAGATCTGGGAAATACATGATGGTTGTTGGATCAGAACAATGGTCACCTTCGACGCTGACCACTTCGATAGAAAAGGGTTGAGAACATGTAAATTTACCTGAAGCACCGAAGGACTAAGTCATTCTCAGTCGTCGATCTAAGATACATTTCAGGAGTTATGACAATAGTTAGATCTAGGAGGAGAACATGTGCCACATGAGGATATCCATGCCAACAAGGATACGTGGCACAATCATATAATGATAAGTGTCAAGAGGAAGTTGGCATTTCAGGTATGCGTAAGTTACGAATCTAAGTGATATGTGGTAGCCACTCAGTCGGTGCGACGTAAACAAGTTACATCACTCAGAGAGTTTTTACTTCAGGAGTTTCACAACTAGAAAATGCCCGAAGTCCTGAAGTACCGAAATAAATGAGAACCGTTCATTATGCAAGTAAAATCCAACCATCCAATCTACTTTGGTGAAATGAACTCCGGAAGATTGAAGGGATGTGAAGGAGAAATCACATGAAGCATCGAAGGCTGAAGTCAACGTTGATCGTTGATCTAAGATAACTTTGAAAGAATTCTCAGTCATCAATCTAAGACACAGATCAATGAATAATCCTGGCCATCCATCTCAACCTTTGATTAAGTCATAATCGTTGATCAAAGTATAGTGGAAAGATAAGTAAGCGTAAATCATGAAGTAACGCTAATCGTTGATCTACTTCAGGAGCATTCTCAACCAATGATCAATAATAGTGGAAGGATAGCGTAAGTTCATGTGTTAACTAACAACAAGCGGTCACCACCACTTTATGACTTATTTGGTAGGTAATCACTCCGGAGGAATTGCTACTCCAAAATCTAGGAGCCATGAATAGTTGAAGTACGAAAGTAAATGAGAACCGTTCATCTCAACTCTTGATTAAGTCATAATCACCGATTGTGATTGAATCCTATAGATAAGTAAGGATCATCCATTCATGAAATATTAAATATGGAACGCCCTATCTACTAGTGAAATCTGTATACGCACTTCGGCAAAATCTACTTCGGGAAATGTTAAGCCCTAATATTGGCTCATTACCCCTTAATTGGGGAATATTAGATTAGTAATGCTATTTTATTTATGTAGGATTTAGGCCATTAGTTGTAATTTAGATTAGTAATGTTATTTTAATTATGTCGGCTTTAAGCCATTATACCTCCTAGTCTCCTATATATACCAAGGGGACATTTTCATTTTGAATCA
>JZKD02S0785579.1:69551-94248 GCA_000966675.3 Picea glauca | reverse complement strand
GAAAAATAGACAAAGAGGAGCATCACCTTAGGAGGAGCATCACCTCAGAAGGAGCAAGAAAATATTATTTTTGTCATTTTTGTAAAAAAGGGGAGAAGAGGAAAAATAAAGGTAGCAGAGAAGTTCAAGGAGTATCATTCAACAAAGATCAATTGATAACAAAATTGGTATTAAATCAACAATCCTCAATTGATATTCCTGTGAAATATCAAAGAAGAATACGAAGCAGATTAAAAAGATCAGTAAGATTCATACTCTTGTTCTATTTGACAAAGGAAAGTCAGTAAAAACTCAAGAGGATTATTTTGGTTATCAAATAAGAAAGTAATTAGATTAAGTTTTGAAATACTTGATCACTACAAGTGGGTATCACTACAAGTTGGTATAAAAAATACTACTTATTTGAACACAAATATCCCAATGAACTAAGAAAAGAAGATAGTAAATTAACAGGGGAAGAGACCTTGTCAGGAAGAGATACCCCTTTAGAAACAAAGGGGGAGAGAATTCAAAGGCAGAGAGAGAAGATTGACAGGGGGAGTCATTCAGTTATGGAAGGAAGAGCATGATTGCAGGGGGATTTACCCAAGTTCATATTTTGGTCAACAACATGCAGACTCACAAAGGTTGATCATAAGGGGAGAAACCCTTTGCCATTGATGTCAAAGGGGGAGAGTAACTTCAGAGGAGAGAAGCATCATCACAAGGGGATTTTGTGTATTAAGTTAGTGTGTTTCCCTCAATGACATAGGGGGATTTTGTTGGCATTATTGATTATGTGTTGTCATTGATGGAAACATGAGTCCAACATGTACAATAATCAGAAGAAGAGGAATATCACCTTGTGAAAAAATCAATTCATGATCATTGTTGATCACGATAGGATCAACAATGATCCTATGACTCTAAATATCAGGAGAGGTAGCATGCAGAGAATCCATGTACATAAGAAGTAACGAAGCACAAGGAATTAAGATCTTAAAAGAGTTAACGACTAAAGATAAAATCATAAAAGAATGCACAAAATGTTATTAAAATCTCAGGAGAAATAACGATGAACATATCATAAGAAAGAATGTTAATCGAAGCTCAGAAGAGATGACGCACAAGAGTCGTTCATTCTTATTTCGGGACAATTTGGGATTGTTAGATTGAGGTGAATTCAAAGGTTGGGAACGATTAAAATATCAATCGTCATATCTAAAGCATGATCTTTGGATGGTTTCCCAGTCGTTAGATAAATATTTTATCTAGAGTTAAGTATTACCCGTTGATTTGGAATAGAAAAAGGGAACCATTAGATAAAAACAATCAACTCCGATGCTGACTACTCCGAAGAAAAGAATCCTAGAACAGGAAAGATTACCTGATGGTTGAAGTACTGAAGTAGACATGAGTCCTTTGATCCAAGGAACACTTCAGATAATATACCGACCGTTGGATTGAGTAAAGTGGAAGGATATGATAAGCAAAGACGAAGGTTGAAGCCTCGAAGTCTCGAAGTGGACATGAGTCATCCAATCCAAGGAACACTTCAGATAATATATCGACCATTTTATTGAGTAAAGTGGAAGGATAGGATAAGAAAAGATGAAGGAAGGAACCCCGAAGTCCTGAAGTGAATGAGGACCATAAGATCTGGATAATACATGATGGTCGTTGGATCAAAATAGTGGTCAACTTTGGCGCTGACCACTTCGGCAAAAAAGGATTCAGAACATATGAGTTCACCTGAAGGATGGAGCCCCGAAGTCCTGAAGTGAATGAGGACCATCATATCTTGAAAATAAATGATGGTCGTTGGATTAGAACAGTGGTCAAATTTGGCGTTGACCACTTTGGCAGAAACGGGTTGAGTACATATAAATTCACCCGAAGTGTCGAAGGACAAATTCATTCGAAGCCGTCAATCTAAGATACATTTCAGGAGTTATGACAACCGTTAGATCTAGGAGGAGAACATGTGCCACATGAGGAGATCCATGTTAGCAAGGGCAAGTGCCATGTTAGCAGTGATGTTATCAATTTATGTCACTCCGGGAGTTTGTACTTCGGGAGTTTCACCATCAAAAAATGCCCGAAGTACCAAAATAAACAAGAACCGTTCATTGTGCAAGTAAAATCCAACCATCCAATCTACTTCGGAGAAATGAACTCCGAAAGATTGAAGGGATGTGAAGGAGAAATAACCCGAAGCGTTGAAGGCTGAAGTCAACGTTGATTGTTGATCTAAGATAACTTCGGGAGCATTCTCAGTCGTCGATCCGAGACACAAATCAACAAATAATCCTGGCCATCCATCTCAACCTTTAACTAAGTCATAGTCATTGATCAAAGTAAAATGGAAAGATAGAGTAAGCGTAAATCACAAAGTAACGCTAACCATTGATCTACTTCAGGAGCATTCTCAACCGATGATCAAGCATAGTGGAAGGATAGATTAAGTGGAGGTGTTAATCGACAACAAGTGGTCACCACCGCTTTATGACTTATTCGGTAGGTAACCACTCTGAAGGAATTTCTACTCTAGATTCTAGGAGCCATGAATAGCCGAAGTACCAAAGTGAATGAGAATCGTTCATCTCAACTCTTGATTAAGTCGTAATCGTCGATTGTGATTGAAGCGTCTATATAATTAAGGATCATTCATTCACGAAAGTTTAAATATGGAACGTCTTCTCTACTAGTGAAATCCATATACACACTTCGGTGAAATCTGCTTCTGGAGATTTGAAAGGTTGCAAAGGCCTGAAGTCCTGAAGGACAAAGTACTAGAGAAAACAGTCCCAACACTGGACATATGGGGGCTAAAAAGAAAAGGGGAAGAATTATGAAGCACAAAACATTTGTCTCGTGATAGAGGAATAAGGGAGAAAGAAGAGGCAGTGCTTAAATTATTAAGCCCATGGTTCTATGCATATGGTCATATGAAAATGGTTTGAAGGAAGCACCTCATACATAATTCATTTATATAAACAACTTAAGGTCTGTAGAATAATTCGATAGATATTTAACACCAGAACAATACAAAGAATTGGCAAAAGGATCGAATATGATATTTTGGTGAATTGAGGACATAGCAGAAGGAGAGGAATGATATAATGAGTCGATCCATGTCTGTGATAAACTCATGAAGAAAAAAGAACCGACACACAATCATGATTAAGAGAGTTCAATCATGAGCGTTATGAATAAAAGATAAAAGGAAAAGTGATATATTTAAAATTTTAATATTATCATTTAAATGAAAAGGTACAATGGTCCAATATCAAAAGATGCAATGATTCAAATGTACACCAGTTGGAAGACTATATAAACAAGAAAGAATGGTGAGAAGAAAATGTAGTTGAATTTGTTGAAGTATATATATTTATATCTAATGGATTGAATGAAGATTCATTCTATCAGGTTGGTTCCTGTTTACAAGTTGGGTCTTGTATGAGGATTGGATTCCTCACATATCAGTTGGATGTGAGATCAACAAGCTGGGAATTGTTATGAGGGTTGTATTCCTCATTTCTCAGTTTGATCTTAGAACTATAAGCTGGGTCTTGTAACAAAGAGTTGGGTCTCTCATATTTTTTTGAAGTTGAAGATATTCAAAATTGATATTATGTATTCATTCAAGTTAAATAAATAAACAAAATATTTATTCTTTTATATATTGGTTGAAAAAATGAAATAAATATATGTTGTTCAGTTAATTTAGGAAAAGTGGAAGATTGTCCAAATTTTTGTGACATTGATTCACCCCCCCCCCTCTCAATTTCAAGTGTCCATTTCAACAAAAGCATGTATACCAATAAAATTGTTAATAGATCTCAATTCCAAGTCTGTATCATTTTATTTCAAATGATGGTAAATATGCACTTCATCAATTTTTTCGAATCAATGCTACCACCCTCTTTCTTCTCTAGTTCTAAATAATTCTAACTCACTTCTCCAAAATATAATCCATCAAAATTATTCCCCTTTGAATTAGTTTACCAATGCCTACACATGTACCCTATTTGGACTTCTAAGCTAGAAGTTACAACTTTGTGAAGTTATTGCTTGTTTTTCTTTTTCTTTCTAGTCAATGAACATGTGACCACCATGAATCTTACATGCATGGATTCGATAATTCATCCCGCAATATAATTATTTTCTCCTCTGAGGAAATTTGACCCCATTGTATGCTAATTCGATGCCATTGTGGCCACTTTAACTAATGTCCACCTCTGAAATTGGGTATTTTTTCCAAATTTGCAATCTTGACCAATTGTTATTTTTATTTTACAAGAATATGAACCCCATATTTTTATACATTTCCTCAAAATCCAATTCAATTCAACCCCTATGATATATTAGAAGAAACCATTCGATCATTTTAAGACCAAGAATTCTCAATTACATCTCTATACATTCATTCTTCCTCATGGACATTTTACCAAATTATTTTCCTACAAACTGCATTTTTACTCAATTTCCCATGGATTTGAACTCTACAATTTGTTATTTACACCAATTATACTTCTTTATCTTGTCCATGTACTCTAACACTATTTTAATTTGAGAATTAGATCCAATTACAAGCTTCCACACCTTTTCTCAAATTCTTCTCATGGAGATATTTTGTCAAACACTTCATATAATACTATAATTTCTTCATGTACAAACTTCTTCTATTCCATATAACCCAATGTTAAAACCAATTGCTTTGATGTCATATTGTAATGTACCCAATACCCTCTCTGCATTGTTGAGAATATGGGGTATTTCTTGAAACCATCAATATTTACTCCAAATTTGTCATAATGATACCATATCTCTAAATTATTGTCCTAATACATTTTCTTACTACCTGTTGGCAACCAATTCACATTTTCTACTATCCTCATAAGTTGCCTACACAAATGTTTTGCAAACCTTAATTTTTCATCGCAATTCTAAAAAAAACGACACTTTTATTTTTTGTGCTATTTGCACACTTACCTTCATTTTTGTTTTCACGATTGTAAGCGTGAAAACTTGGTCTTTCGAAGTCGCATTAAAATCTTCAATGAATTGTCGTTATCATTCTTGTCGATATGCCCATTGCGTTTACATTTCACTTATCATTGTGTAGCTTGCAAAACCCTTTTTGATCTGTACTCATTTGACATTCGTTGATTGATTATGTAATTTCGTTTCATTAAATTGCGATGCATTGGCAATTGGATTTACATGTTATTTGATCAAATTACTTTGCACATTGGCCTCATAAAAGCACATAGGTGTTATGCTTAAACCCTTGATATATATCATTTAATATGACACCTAGTTCGTGTTATCAAAACACATTGGCACATTGTTTAAACCCTTGGTGTGAATCGTTTCATAGTCAAACACTTGGTATTGGTTTCGATTTATGTGTTTGGTTTTAAAACTATGGCATAAATTTTGATTGCACGAATGGTTTATCCACTTACCAAAGGTTTCAATTGATTGATTGAAGTGGCATAGTTGTAACACATAAGCGTTGTGATTTGAATAGTGGAAAGCGTCGGCGGTTGTACTATGGTAATGACTATTCTGCATGGACAAAAATAGCTCCACCACCTTCGCACGATGTCATTAATGCTTATCCCTATCCTTGCTTCACCTCTGCTAGCATCGGGTAAGCCTCTGAATAATCTTCTTCGGCATATGCTATGATTCAAACCCTGACCCGTTCATATCGTCCACCGTGTGCTCTTCTCCATGGCACCGGTGGTGCGAATTGAGCCGACTGGTAGTCAAGCTCTGCTACTGTTCGATAATGCCCGAAAAGACTTAGAAGATAATGGTTGGCTCACGTTCGTGCAGAGGTTTGAGGGTTTTAATATATTTGTTGCACAACATTTCGCCCTGACTTTTGATGGGTGTAGGGCCAAGATAGGTGACATTCATCTTGAAATCAATGAAGAGTTCATTAGCTCTGCCACAGGTTTAGCAGCCACGGGCCAGCGATGGTTTAAAAACTCTAAATTTGAGGAGGTGCCATGGCCACTACTGTTCGTCTCATGAAAATTCACATCCTGTGATAGAGGTATGTCGATTTCCACGCTTAAACCAAGGTGGCATGATCTTTTGATAGTGGTTAAACAATTCGTGACCTGAGAGGGTCGGTATGGACTGGTTTTTCTTTATCACCTTCATTTGTTAATGGATTTCATGGGCTATCCATTGAATATGCCATTCTACTTCCAACGTAGCCTTTATAAAATGGCTAAAAGGTTTAAATGAGAAAAGGCCGATAGTATCTTGTTCCACCATGGCCTAATTAGACTCATCGTTGTTCACCACTTAAATCTTCACAGTGATAGTTGGCTAGCTTTTATCTCTCGAAATGGTTTTGCTGATATAGAGCCTGTCCAAATTGACAAGCCTGTGGTTAGTGAAATTAAGGTCCAGCCACCTGTGCCTTTCCATGTCCTTCTACCCTCTCCTAAACCCTCGGTCAACCCTGATATTGACCTACCCAACGTTATAACAGACAAGGCAGAGGCTGTTAAAAAGCCTGTGAGCAAAAAAGAATGCTCGACTTATATCGAGACTTGCTAGGAATAAACCTAAACCTAGTATTGATCAGAAGCCCATAATCCTCAGTGAAGATTCTGACTCTGAAATCGAACGCTTCCTAGATAGTGAGTACCCTTACTCCCAAGGCTTGTGCTCCGAGCCACCCTATGACTTCGTTTCTAATTTACCCCCTTGCCTAAGGAACAATCCTAGTTACCCAAGGATCAAGCTACCTAGTGAAACCCTCGGTGATTTTACCAAACCCTTGACTGTTATTTCAAAGCCCGAGCAGTCGTCATGCGACCAATGTAATGTGTGGTTGGAATGCTACTATGCCGACGTCCCCTTATTACAGTCGAAAATCAAATCATTGGAAAACCAAATTGCAGTGTTGACTAGTGAAAGGGATAAGCTTCGAGCAAATGATAAGAAGCGGAAAACTATTGGCTCCATCGTATTTAGGAATGTTGAATCGGATACAGCCTTTGTGAATTCCAAAATGTCATGATCAAGTTGCCTGCTCATCATCCAGGTATGAATTTTGATATCAATTTCGTTTTGTGAATTTCTAGGATTAATATAATGATTTGAGTTTGGTTTTCAAATAGCTCTTTCCATTATTCGAAATGAATCTGTCATAGTTTTGTGGATCTTGTACATTGTTTTTTCTTTTCTAAAATTAAATGAAGTTTTGATTTGGTTACACGATTTGCTCGTGCCCAGTTTAGCAATTGATTGGTTCTCACTGGATTTGATTCGTTTGAGTTGACGAAATCTATGGTGTTTTCTTTCGCTTGGATYTTTGTTTGTATCTRACCTRTACAGRAGATTTTTATGCTAAAATTAGAGCACGACCATGTTTTGATTTGGTATGATTTYGTTATGGTTGRWTTATATCGGCTCAGATTTTATGGTGTGATTTTGGAACRATTTCGTGAGTTTGATTGTTATGATCTTTTAATATGTTATGTGATGTAATCTTCTAAATCAGSRMTACAACTCTGTTCRAMTCTGATTTGGAAAGAAYGACTATGTTTTKTCTGGAAACGATATCCTCATTTAGCCTGTGCAAAAKATATCTTCRYYRAAATCATGGAACTRTTTTGATTCAMAACGACTATKTTAAACTCAAACTGTTCGATTCWCTCTCGTTTTGATTGGATTGCTCYAGATCTTGAGTTAACMCGATTGTTTTTATGGGTTGGATTCGTATCGAAAATAGACTTGATGTTKCTMTGTTCATTTTAATTTTCAAAATGAGTTTGTTAAACTCAGATCGACATAGGTCATCTCTGTTGAATTCGTATGATGAAATTCGGTTAATAGTTCGTTTTGAAATGAATTCAAGTAATAATTTCGTTGAAAATCAATCGATTTTGTCTGCCCCAATTAGCAATAACAAATGATTAGAAAACTCTTACAGATCCTTTTATCAATCGATTGATTTCATTATGATTTTGTTTGTGATAATTTACACACCAGTTTTGATTTGATTCACTAATGGCATGGATCGTTTGTTTATGTTAATACAGTTATATCAATTTGAAAATGATCTTGTTGTTTTAGTATGGATTCGATCGTGTTTCCTGTGGATGGATGAGGCAACATAAACAATTTCCTATGATTTGTTTAACTGTATTGATTTCAATTGGTCATGAATTGATTTCATTACTGTCGGTTATCCAATATGATTCCGTTTACCTGATTTTGTGACAACAAGCGAAATAGAGTATATGCATTTCTGTAGTCGTCTGATTGATCTTAGTCTTGTTTTGATCTCAAATTAGTATAACAATTTCAATTTGAATGATTCGTTTGTCTTTCAAATAGCTATTAGATGCTTGTTAATAGTTTGAATTTAATTTTTTAAAATATTTGAATTGATTTTAATGCTGATTCTGTGTCTGATTTAGACCAACTATAGAATCGTAAGATTCTGTAGCTAGTCTTTAGAATTAGATTTTTGTCATTTTCATTAGCAAAATATCCTCTTAACATGTCCTTTTTTTACCTCTTTCAGGTACATCCGAATTGCATTGGGCATGCTGGACAATCTAGGATATATTTATGTGATATAGTTTTATTATTAAGTTGTTAGTTTGAGTTAGAGATAGGAACTTGGGATATCATCCCAGATTTTCTGTAAACAGTTTTGATAACTTCTACAGGGATGTTTTATCCTGTAGGAGGTCTTTAAATACTTATTATTTTTTGTAATAAGGGGCATCCTCACTTATGGGAGAATGAAGCTATGGATTTCTAATGCAAACTGAAACAAGAGTTGATGTCTTGCTACAGCTTTCGCTTTCAATATATCAAACTATTGTTTCAAGTTTATGCATATCAGTTTGCAGTTGATTATAGACTACTTTAGCTATCATAATCTATTGCAGGATGATATGATTTGATTAATGTGTTATCCATATCTGATTTCTTTCATCATTTTTTTAAAAAGTGCAACAATTACTTGGTTTCAGTTAATGAATCACAGATTTCTCTTCTTCATTAATTGAATCATTTTGTATAGGTCTTTGCATACAGATTTATCTAACTGTGAAGATTTATAAATCATAAGATTGTTGTGAATTTTTTATGTCTTGTTTGTCTTGTAATCATATTTGAAGAGCACTGCAGCTTATTGTTTACGACAAGCTCCTGGATAATTCAATGCGGGTTTCCTCCCTCCGATCAGCTAAGACAATCATTTCACACAGGAAAAACCTGGAGCGTTACTTCAGGTCAGTTTGTTATTTATTTGATAGTTAATTTGTTAGTATAATTTTAGTAGTTTAGTTAGATATATGTGTAGTTTAGATTTGTAGTTAGAGTTAGTATTTTAGTTGCTTAGTTTAGTTAGTTTTTAGTTTATTTCTTTTTCATAAAATTATAAAAATAAAAAACAATAGCTCTCGTTGTCTTAGGACAGAATATTAATGAGTTTTTCAGATTTCCATACAAATCTGTGAATTGTAAATATTGTATATTTGTGAATAAGATTTATTTTTGTTATTAGTTAGATAGTTAATTTCTTAGAGTTAGTATAGTATTAGATAGTAGATTGTATTTATAATAGTTAAAGTTGTTTAGTTTGTTTTAATAGTTATTTTTAGTTAGATTAGTTATTTTAGAGTAGTTTTTCTTTTTGGTTTTCTTAGGACCTTAGATCGGCTAACGGAGCCACTAAACCCATCAGGGTTGTTCATCCCAAACGGCTTGGGTTATTAGACAACCCCGGACCAGTTCCACTCTCCCAGTTGACGGACGGTCAATTTCGCCCGCCAACAAATGGTGCTAGAAGGAGGGCCTGAAATTAATTAATGGCACGAGGTGGTCGCAAGACTCCTCCACCACCTAATCGCTCACCTATAGTGACTAGAATTCATTCGAACGATAATATTCCCCTTCAAACAAAAACCACTTCAACCGATGATCCACGGATCACAGTTGAGACAGTAACCCCTAATCCTACAGGTGGTGACATACAAGAGATTGTCCGACAATCTCTCATAAGAACACATAGTGCCTTAGCCCGTTTGCGTCAACCAAACCGTCCGTTGGACCAACCTTTAGATTTCTATGATATCAGAGAAAAATTAGGAGGCACTAATCTCACTGTGAATCCTACAGATCCAAACCCAAATCCTACTGTAGGAGGATCTAGAATACCTCCTTCACCACCTCCATCATCTCCTTCCTCTTTTGGAGGAGATTCTTCTGATGAAGGCAATTCCCCTTCTTAGCCTTCCACACCCACTACACCAATGGAAAATTAGAACAACCCTGCTAGACCTTGGCTTGATCAGGATGTCGTAGATGTACCTGGAGCTCAGCATCCCTTACCTAAACATCTGAAGAAATGGCTTCCCAAGTTTGACCCTGACTCAAAATAGATCACAGAAGATCACATTAAAAAGTTTATGTTAGCCATAAGACTCCGCAATGTCGAACATGAAGATGTTGTCTATAGGTTGTTCCCCTATACTTTCAAGGGCAATGCATCTACATGGTACTTTTCCCAACAACCCCATACCATCGTGTCTTGGGAAAAGTTTGAGTCATGCTTTTTGGAAAAGTTCAGAGACGGTAAGCCTCTGGAAGTCCTAGTCATGGAACTTTCTAGCTTAAGAATGAACCCAAAAGAAAAAGTTAAAGACCTTAATCAAAGATTCTTAACACTTAAAAACCAAATCCCTACCGATTCCATGCCTGCCGAGAATCTTATAATAGAATACTACACTAAATCTTTGCATCAAAGTGTAGCTATTTGGGTTAAAGGATTGAAGAAAGCCACGTTGTTAGAAGCCTTCGAGGAGGCCAGCCAGATTGAAAAAGACATACTTAGTCTTAAAGAATCTACTAGCAACGAAACATAAACTAGTTCTTCTTCCAAAAAGAAGATCGAAATCCTCCCCAGACCCACTCAAAGTAAAACACAACCTGAAAGCTCTGATTTAGAAAACTTAACTAAAGTTGTTCAAAAACTGTCAAACCAAGTTATAGACCTAAAAAGGACAATTGAAGAAGCTTCTTCGAGCAAAGGACCTTACAATCCCCCGTTTCAGAAGCCTTTTCCCACCAACCGACCTAATCCAACCGCCAAAGGCCTTAATCTAGAAAGTCTGCAATGCGCCCTTCAAACAATTCTAGAAGCCCAAGATAACTTGATTCCTCCTTAGATTCCTGAGGAGGTAGTTTAACAAGAGACAGTTCAAGAAGAGGAGTCTTCTCCAAACATTTTTGGACACTTCTCGGATAGCATCTTTCAAGCTAACTTAGAGACAGTACATCCCTATAATACTAGGAGTAAGACAATAAACAAACCTGCTTTCGAAAACACTACAGCTTCGCCTCCAAAGCAATCTAAATCAGCTGAGACTAAAGAGAGTAATGTGAACCCCAACTTAGATTATGATGTAGTTGAAGATCTAAAAAAGTTGAGAGCTAACATTTCTATTTATGAGTTATTGAAATTTCCATTTCTGCTACAAAAGATGTTACAGAATATCTCAGAGAATGGAAAAAATGGCAATTCAAGTGGTAACAAGGTTGTACAGAACAAAGTTCCTCAGAATAATTCCACTAAAAACAATACTGATCCTCAAGATAAAGGAAGCCTTCATGTAAGTAATGTAAATAATGTAGATAAAGTAGCTTTAGAAACTTCGAGTAAAAAGCCACAAGCTACCACTCTTAGCACTTGCAAAAATGTACCTCCATTTTTGTTAACTTTCGAAATATTTAATAGAAACGTGCATAATTGTATGGTAGACTCAGGAGCATCATCCAATGTGATGCCATGGTCTGTATTCCATAAGATTAATGCCGAAGTTGAACCCTCCACCTTAAAAATCATACAACTTGATCGGACCAATGTTAAAGTTATAGGCGAACTAAAGAATGTGCTTATAAGATTATCGTTTAACCCCAAGGTTCATCAAGTCATTGATATTATCGTTGTGGATATTCCAGAAGTGTATGGTCTGTTTTTAAGCAGGGACTGGTCGGAGCAGCTACACGGCTATTTCCCGACAGATTGGTCCCATCTATGGCTTCCAGAGAATGGTAAGCCCAACAAGATTAAGGTAAATCATGAACGTTACCTTAAGTTCACAGTCACAGATTTGAACGATCCCAACGAACCGTTTACAACTTCTGTGGATTCACCCGAAGTACAAGGGATGGACACCTTTTTCGACAATTTCATGGCTGAGGCTTTAGCTATCACCAATCCAGAACAACAGTCCGAGATTGTAGCATATGTGCAGCCAACAACTTCTACGCAATGGTCTCATGTACTCGATGGAAATAAAATTTGGTCTCTTTATTTTGACGGGTCAAAGTCCAAAGAAGGAGTTGGAGCAGGCTGCGTCATTATCGATCCGGTAGGTAACAAAACATTGATTGCATGTAGGTTAGAATTTGAATGTACTAATAATACTGCAGAATACAAGACTTTACTGCAAGGCCTTAGAAAATCTTTAGATATGAACATTCAAAATTTGACCGTCTTTGGCGACTCCGAAATAGTGGTTAGACAGGTAAGAGATTCTATCCACTGTCTTTCTCCGCATCTCAAAAGCTACCAATCCGAGGTATGGAATTTAATGAATAAATTTTATGCTTTCAATATAAATTCTATTCCTAAATTGAATAACTCTGAAGCAGATTTATTAGCTAATGTAGCTTCTAAACTTCTTCCTGCAGAAGGCTTGTCCCCAGATACATTCTCCGTCAAATTGTTGTTCCGACCATCTGTTCCCGACAACATCATGAGTTGTAGAGTCTTTGACGATGATTAGCAGATTATTAACTTTATGCACATGGAAGAAAACTTTCAAGGCGCGGTTATAGACGAACACATGCACGACGACAATTTGCACAATTTCACGGTAATACCAGATCCGAGAACTCCTGAATCTCATCGGACATGGTAAACTCGATCCCTAAATCTGTAGTTAGATTAGAGAAGTTTTATGATCTTCAAGATAAATTTAAAAAGACGGTCAACTATAAAACCAATAGTTCCTCATTATCATACGAAAAAGTAAACTTAGGAACTAAGGAAAATCCTCAGTGCATTAATCTAGGGTTAGGATGTTCTGAACAAGAAAAAGTTGCCTTTATTAAATTGCTCAAAGAATTTAAATATGTCTTTGCATGGATGTATGATGACCTTAAAACTTTCAACCCTGACATCATACAACATGTCATCCCTATGAAGCCCCAAACCTTACCCTTTCAACAAAAACTGAGGAAAATGCACCCCAAGCTCGAACCGACCGTTCAAAAAGAATTGAATAAGCTCCTAAATGCTAAGATAATTTTTCCTGTTAGGCACACTCAATGGGTTTCTAACCTTGTCCTAGTCTGGAAGAAAAGTGGGGAAATCCGACTTTGCATCGATTTTTGAAACCTTAATAGAACGTTTGATAAAGACAACTACCCTGTCCCACCCATGGAACAGATCCTTCAACAGGTATCTGGTTCTGAGAGGCTATCCTTACTAGATGGTTTCTCAGGGTACAACCAAGTCCTGATGTCTCTTCCAGACCAACTTAAAACTACCTTCCGTACCCTGTGGGTCACTTATGCTTATCGAAAAATGCCCTTTGGATTGATTAATGTTGGTGCCACTTTCTAGAGAGAAATGGACATCACTTTCCGAGGCTTAATCAATCAGTCCGTTGTAGTTTACTTAGATGATGTTACCATTTCTTCTAAAAACAAAACCAATCATCTAGCTCACTTACGAGCCATTCTACAATGATGTCATAAATACGACATCTCCTTGAATCCTAAAAAATCCATATTTACAGTAGAACAGGGTAAAATCTTGGGATTTATTGTGTCAAGTGAATGGATGATTATCAACCCCGAAAGGACTCAAGTCATCGCGAAACTTCCCCCTCCTACATCCAAAAAATCTATGCAGTCTTTCTTAGGCCAGATTAACTTTGTGAGAAGATTTGTCCCCAGCTTCTTCAAAATGGTCAGGCCTTTGCAGAATTTAATTAAGAAAGACACCCAATATCACTGGGGACCCCTAGAAAATCAAGCTTTTAATGCAATAAATAAGGCCATAATAGACGCTCCGTCTCTCATGAGCCCCGATTTTTCTGAAGACTTTACACTCTACACTTTTTCTTCCGACCATTCCTATGCCACCGTCCTAACCCAAAAGAATGCCGAATACAATGAAGTACCCATTGCCTTTATGAGCTCTGCTTTCAAAGGCGCTGAACTTAATTACCCAGTGGTAGATCGGCAAGCCTATGTTGTTTTCAAAGAATTCAAGCACTTCTGGTCCTATCTTTTGAAGTCAAGGACGAAAGTCATTGTCCCCTACCCAGTCGTCAGGAACCTGCTAGTGCAGAAGGAACTAGGAGAAAAGAGGGCTAACTGGGTCACCTCCTTGCAGGAGTATGAATTAGAAATCACCCCAGCTCAGATAGTGAGAGGCCAAGGGTTATGCAAGTTAGTTGCTGATTCAGCAGCAAGACAATAAGAATAAAGTGATACGTCAAACCTAGGACAACATGATCAAAATCTAATCTGTTGCGCACAAAACCATTTCAGTCCATGGTATGACGATATAAGATTCTGTCTTGAATATGGGTCAGCACCCCGTCACCTGGATCCTGCTAAAAGAAGAGCGTTGAGATTAAATTCTGCCCCCTTTCATCTGGTTAATGGTATCCTGTTTCGTCAAAGTTTTGACGACGTACTGATGCGTTGTCTCGAAAAAGACAAAGCAGAAAAAGTCTTGCTAGAGTTGCATGCAGGAGAAGCTGGTGGTAATTTTGGTGGTGACACCACTACCCATAAGGTTTTAAGAGCTGGTTATTACTGGCCCACGCTTTTTAGAGATGCCCATGCCTTGTGTCGTAAGTGTATTATTTGTCAAAAAGCATCGGGGCGGTTACAAAAACCAGTCTTACCTTTGCAGCCCGTTTCAGTAGAATCTCCTTTTCAGCAGTGGGGCCTTGATATCATAGGTCTGATCAACCCCCCATCCTCACAACAACACAAGTTTATTGTGACAGCCACAGATTACTTTACCCGATGGTCTGAAGCTGTCACGTTAAGAACTGTGAACACCAGTCAGGTAATTACCTTTCTAAATTCGAATATTATCACTCGTTTTGGTATCCTTGATTGTTTAGTATTTGATAATGCTTATTAATTTTCCTCTCTTGAGATGAGTGAGTTCGATTTGGAAAAAGGAATTAAATTGAAGTATTCTGCTAGCTATTACCCCCAGGGCAATGTATTGGCAGAATCGACAAACAAGAACTTGATTAAAATCATCAAGAGAACGGTGGTTGAAAATCACAAAAATTGGCACAATGCACTGCTAAACGCGTTGTGGGCTGATAGGGTAACACCAAAAGCTGTTGTAGGTAACTCCCCCTTTTTTCTTGTTTATGGTAGAGAAGCAATTTTTCCACCTCACATTCTTCCTCCTTCACTACAGTTGTCGCAGAAAATCCAAGAAGAAGACTGTCTCCCTTTGGAAAACCGAATTAACGCTTTGATGAAGCTAGAAGAGGTAAGAGCCCAAGCTAAATGTAAGTTAGATCAACATCAACTATTGGTTAAAAGCTGGTTCGATTCTAACTCTGCTTTTGATAGGAATTTCGAAGTAGGTGATCTCGTCTTGAAATGGAACAAACCGCATGAGGAAAAGGGAGAGCACACGAAATTTCAAAACTTATGGCTTGGACCGTTTTTAATTGCTGAAAAGTTAGGTCCCAGTTCTTTTCGATTGCAAAATCTTGAAGGACATCTTGACACCTATCTGGTGAATGGCCAAGCCTTGAAAAGATACTTTGTTTGATGACAACCCTTGTATATTATGTACATATTTTGCTTCTGTTTGCTTTTTCTTTTTCTCTTGTTTTTTATTTTTCCTTTGAGTTTATCATCCTGTGTTTTTGGAAATACACATACCTGTATACTGAGCTATTCACATAAAGAAAACAAAAAATTACTTCGCTGAATTAACTGCTAAGAAAAATGTATAAACATCAATGGTATATTTCTGAAAGTTATATATGTCTGTTGTTTGAAAGAAGTTAACTGATTTCGATCTCTGAGTAAAGATTGTCAAGATCATCTATTATATTTTTACGATGTCCCTATTCCTTAAGGGAATGACTCAGAAGATGTCTCCCTGCCTTAGGAAGTTGTTTTTGTAAATGAAACATCTCTGGATCTCAATGAAGGACAGTTCTAAAAAAATTCTGATGAGGTCTGAAAATATATGTTAAAATATCATGATTTTCAGCGTCACCCCGCTCAACTATATATCTTTGAAGAAGAAAAAACAAAATAACCCATTAATAGAGCTGTGGGAAGTGCTTGTAAACCCACCGGGATGCTGAACAGGTCTGCTGGCAGCGGGTAAATGCATGCATGATGCCAAGACAACTTTGTCGGGGTACTAAACAGGCCCGCTGGTAGCGAAGCAATGTCGGGTATATGAAAATTTGCAAATAAGAAACCTCTTAGTGTCCTTTATTCTAATTTGGAACTTCTTGGTAGGATACAGACATCAGAGTGGGTTGAATGGCAACCCTGTCGAGGCTATGGACGCCTGCTGGCAGCAGTGGCTCTGTCAATAGTATTGGATATTTTATCTTTAATATCGTGACTCATTGGTCTTAAGACTGTTACCAGTTTTCACCTTTTAAAACACTGCTGGAATAGTTGGTTAATGATGATGTTTATACAATTTTCTGGTTGTTTCTTTTGAGTTGGAATTATCTTTGCTATCCTAATCTGAATTTGTTCTTTTGGCAGAGATAACTGCTTCTACCAGTGTGTCACCATTGTTGGCAGCCAATTCACATTTTCTACTATCCTCATAAGCTGCGTACACCAATGTTTTACAAACCTTAATTTTTCGTCGCAATTCTCAAATAAATGACACTTTTATTTTTGCGTTATTTGCACACTTACCTTCATTTTTGTTTTCACGACTGTAAGCGTGAAAACTTGGTCTTTCGAAGTCGCATTAAAATCTTCAATGAATTGTCATTATCATTCTTGTCGATATGCCCATTGCGTTTACATTTCACTTATCATTATGAAGTTTGCAAAACCCTTTTTGATCTGTACTCATTTGACATTCATTGATTGATTATGTAATTTCGTTTCATTAAATTGCGATGCATTGGCAATTGGATTTACATGTTATTTGATCAAATTACTTTGCACATTGGCCTCATAAAAGAACATAGGTGTTATTCTTAAACCCTTGATATATATCATTTAATATGACACCTAGTTCGTGTTATCAAAACACATTGGCACATTGTTTAAACCCTTGGTGTGAATCGTTTCATAGTCAAACACTTGGTATTGGTTTCGATTTATGTGTTTGGTTTTAAAACTATGGCATAGCTTTTGATTGTGCGAATGGTTTATCCACTTACCAAAGGTTTCAATTGATTGATTGAAGTGGCATAGTTGTAACACATATGCGTTGTGATTTGAATAGTGGAAAGCGTCGGCGGTTGTACTATGGTAATGACTATTCTGCATGGACAGAAATAGCTCCACCACCTTCACACGATGTCATTAATGCTTATCCCTATCCTTGCTTCACCTATGCTAGCATCGGGTACGCCTGTGAATACTCTGCTCCGGCATATGCTATGATTCAAACCCTGGCTCGTTCATATTGTCCACCATGTGCTCTTCTCCATGGCACCGGTGGTGCGAATTGAGCCGAACGGTAGTCAAGCCCTACTACTGTTCGATAATGCTCGAAAAGACTTAGAAGATAATGGTTGGCTCACGTTCGTGCAGAGGTTTGAGGGTTTTAATATATTTGTTGCACAGTAGTTCGCCTTGACTTTTGATGGGTGTAGGGCCAAGATAGGTAAAATTCAGCTTGAAATCAATGAAGAGTTCATTAGCTCTGCCACAGGGTTAGCAGCCACGGGCCAGCGATGGTTTAAAAACTCTAAAGTTGAGGAGGTGCCATGGACACTACTGTTCGTCTCATGAAAAGTCACATCCTGTGACAGAGGTATGACAATTTCCACGCTTAAACCAAGGTGGAATGATCTTTTGATAGTGGTTAAACAATTCATGACCTGTGAGGGTCGGTATGGATTGGTTTTTCTTTATCACCTTCGTTTGTTAATGAATTTCATGGGCTATCCATTGAATATGCCATTCTACTTCCAGCGTAGCCTTTATAAAATGGATAAAAGGTTTAAACGAGAAAATTTTGATCGTAGCTTGTTCCACCACGACCTAATCAGACTCATCGTTGTTCACCACTTAAATCTTCACGGTGATAGTTGGCTAGCTTTTATCTCTCGAAATGGTTTTGCTGATACAGAGCCTGTCCAAATTGGCAAGCATGTGGTTAGTGAAATTAAGGTCCAGCCACTTGTTCCTTTCCATGTCCTTCTACCCTCTCCTAAACCCTCGATCGACCCTGATATTGACCTACCCAACATTATAACAAACAAGGCAGAGGCTGTTAAAAAGCCTGTGAGCAAAAAATTCAAGGGAAACCCTACTATCAACGACAAAGGTAAAAAGAATGCTCGACTTATATCGAGACTTGCTAGGAATAAACCTAAACCTAGTATTGATCAGAAGCCCATAATCCTCAGTAAATATTCTGACTATGACATCGAACGCTTCCTAGATAGTGAGTACCCTTACTCCCAAGGCTTGTGCTCCGAGCCACCCTATGACTTCGTTTCTAATTTACCCCCTTGCCTAAGGAACAATCCTAGTTACCCAGGGATCAAGCTACCTAGTGAAACCCTCAGTGATTTTACCAAAACCTCGACTGTTAGTTCAAAGCCCGAGCAGTCGTCATGCGACCAATGTAATGTGTGGTTGGAATGCTACTATGCCGACGTCCCCTTATTACAGTTGAAAATCAAATCATTGGAAAACCAAATTGCAGTGTTGACTAGTGAAAGAGATAAGCTTCAAGCAAATGATAAGAAGCAGAAAACTACTATCTCCATCATATTTAGGAATGTCAAATCGGCTACAGCCTTCGTGAATTCCAAAATGTCATGATCAAGTTTCCTGCTCATCATCTAGGTATGAATTTCGATATCAATTTCGTTTTGTGAATTTCTAGGATAAATATAATGATTTGAGTTTGGTTTTCAAATAGCTCTTTCCATTATTCGAAATGAATCTGTCATAGTTTTGTGGATCTTGTACATTGTTTTCGCTTTGCTAAAATTAAATGAAGTTTTGATTTGGTTACACGATTTGCTCGTGCCCAGTTTAGCAATTGATTGGTTCTCACTGGATTTGATTCGTTTGAGTTGATGAAATCTATGGTGTTTGCTTTCGCTTGGATCTTTGTTTGTATCTGACCTATACAGGAGATTTTTATGCTAAAATTAGAGCATGACCATGTTTTGATTTGGTATGATTTCGTTATGGTTGATTTATATCGGCTCAGATTTTATGGTGTGATTTTGGAATGATTTCGTGAGTTTGATTGTTATGATCTTTTAATATGTTATGTGATGTAATATTCTAAATCAGGAATACAACTCTGTTCGACTCTGATTTGGAAAGAACGAATCTATTTTGTCTGGAAACGATATCCTCATTTAGCCTGTGCAAAAGATATCTTCACCAAAATCATGGAACTATTTTGATTCACAACAACTATGTTAAACTCAAACTGTTCGATTCTCTCTCGTTTTGATTGGATTGCTCCAGATCTTGAGTTAACACGATTGTTTTTATGGGTTGGATTCGTATCGAAAATAGACTTGATGCTGCTCTGTTCATTTTAATTTTCAAAACGAGTTTGTTAAACTCAGATCGACATAGGTCATCTCTGTTGAATTCGTATGATGAAATTCGGTTAATAGTTCTTTTTGAAATGAATTCAAGTAATAATTTCGTTGAAAATCAATCGATTTTGTCTGCCCCAATTAGCAATTACAAATAGTTGGAAAACTCTTACAGATCCTGTTATCAATCGTTCGATTTCGTTTGTGATAATTTACACACCAGTTTTGATTTGATTCGCTAATGGCATGGATCGTTTGTTTATGTTAATACAGTTATATCAATTTGAAAATGATCTTGTTGTTTTAGTATGGATTCGATCGTGTTTCCTGTGGATGGATGAGGCAGCATAAACGATTTCCTATGATTTGTTTAACTGTATTGATTTCAATTGGTCATGAATTGATTTCATTACTGTCGGTTATCCAATATGATTATGTTTACCCGATTTTGTGACAACAAACGAAACAAAGTATATGCATTTATGCAGTCGTCTGATTGATCTTAGTCTTGTTTTGATCTCAAATTAGTATAACAATTTCAATTTGAATGATTCGTTTGTTTTTCAAATAGCTATTAGATGCTTGTTAATAGTTTGAATTTAATTTTTTTAAAGATTTGAATTGATTTTAATGTTGATTATGTGTCTGATTTAGACCAGCTACAGAATCCTAAGATTCTGTAGCTAGTCTTTAGAATTAGATTTTTATCATTTTCAATAGAAAAATATCCTCTTAAATTGTCCTTTTTTTACCTCTTTAAGGTACATCCGAATTGCATTGGGCATGCTGGACAGTCTGGGAGATATTTATGTGATAAGTTTTATTTTTAAGTTGTTAGTTTGAGTTAGAGATAGGAACTTGGGATATCATCCCAAATTTTTTGTAAACAGTTTTGATAACTTCTACAGGGATGTTTTACCTTGTAGGAGGTCTTTAAATACTTATTATTTTTTGTAATAAGGGGCATCCTCACTTGTGGGAGAATGAGGCTATGGATTTCTAATGCAAACTGAGACAAAAGTTGATGTCTTGCTACAACTTTCACTTTCAATATATAAAACTATCATTTCAAGTTTATGCATATCAGTTTGCAGTTGATTATAGACTACTTTATCTATCATAATATATTGCAGGATGATATGATTTGATTAATGTGTTATCCATATCTGATTTCTTTCATCATTTTTTAAAAAAGTGCAGCAATTACTTGGTTTCCGTTAATGAATCACAAATTTCTCTTCTTCATTAATTGAATCATTTTGTATATGTCTTTGCAATCAGATTTATCTAACTATGAAGATTTATAAATCATAAGATTGTTGTGAATTTTTTATGTCTTGTTTGTCTTGTAATCATATTTGAAGAGCACTGCAACTTATTGTTTACGACAAGCTCCTGGATAATTCGGTGCAGGTTTCTTCCCTCCGATCAGCTAAGACAATCATTTCACACATGACATACCTGGAGCATTACAGTTTTTTATTAATAAGATAGTTAATTTGTTAGTATAATTTTAGTAGTTTAGTTAGATATATGTGTATTTTAGTTGCTTAGTTTAGTTAGTTTTTAGTTTATTTCTTTTTCATAAAATTATAAAAATAAAAAACAATAGCTCTCGCTATCTTAGGACAGAATATTAATGAATTTTTCAGATTTCCATACAAATCTGTGAATTGTAAATATTGTATATTTGTGAATAAGATTTATTTTTGTTATTAGTTAGATAGTTAATTTCTTAGAGTTAGTATAGTATTAGATAGTAGATTGTATTTATAACAGTTAAAGTTGTTTAGTTTGTTTTAATAGTTATTTTTAGTTAGATTAGTTATTTTAGAGTAGTTTTTCTTTTTTGTTTTCTTAGGACCTTAGATCGGCTAACAGAGCCACTAAACCCGTCAGGGTGGTTCATCCCAAACGACTTGGGTTATTAGACAACCCCGGACCGGTTCCACTCTCCCAGTTGACGGACGATCAATTTCGCCCGCCAACACTACCCTAACAATAATTAATTAATAGATGTAAGAACTATAATGTAATCTTATACAATATAATTGAACAATTCAATCACCATGGCACCATAAATTTAAAATGTGGACTTAAACTTGCAAATAGAACTAAACGACTAGAAACTAATATAACCATGACATAAACAACATTAATTCAACATAATCACAAGTAAGTCATGACCACTTATATTTCGAGGAATTATCTACCAACTGGCTACAACTGAAGGACATTCCACCCAACCATAGGCTTCTTATTGCACCAATTATGTTAGGGATGTAACCTCCCTAACCCCTCACACAGGTATAAGAATATGGTTTATATGTAATAAGGATGACATTAGTAAATAAGGCCTATATAATAATGTGAACAAGTCTAATGTAAGACGATTTGATAGAATTTTCCACTTCTAGAAATATCTTCCTCTAGAATGTTCTTTAGAATATAGAATTAGTATAAATAAGAGTAGAAGGAATAAGAAAAAAAAATCTTGGGAATTATTTTGTAATTGAGCTCTTCTCTACTGAAGGTTTACCTCTCGAAGAGCCAAGTGAAATTGGATTTGTATCAATAAAGGTATCATTTCTAGTGTTATTGTTCTGTAGATTTTGTTGTTTATGCTAGTATTCATCATAATTATTTTGTCATGTTTTGCAAACTACATCTGGTACCTTACAAGTGGTATCAAAGCACTTTCCTCTCCATAAATTTTGGGACAATTTTTTTTTTCCGGGGTAGAGTCAGCATCTTTAAACCATAGAGATATGTCAATTAGTGGGTAAAACTATGGTTGGGGAAGACTACACCCCTGAAGTATAGGCGATTTCATGGGTTACTCAAAACAAATGCTTCCCTTTGTTGGAAACCTTTGTAACCCATGTTGGTACCCCTTCAAGTAGTATCGCATCAAATAACTTTTGTACATGAAAATCACTCCCGCGTACCTTCACATATATAGGTAGTCCCCTAGGTCTCATGAAACCAACTTTAGATCATCCTATCAACCACCTAAATGTTGTAGTGGCACCGAGAACAACACTCGGGAATACTACTCTCTAGTACCTGGGTAATTGGGTAGTATTGATAAAGGGTACAGTTGAGCCTCCTTAATTTGTGCCCTGAGATGTTGGGTCAAGTACTATTTTTCAAACCCCCACATATATCAGATCTATAACATAAGGAAAACCTTTGTCTATGGGAACCATGAAAACCCTAACTCTTGGGAATGAAACATAATAGAATAGAAACAAAGGGGAACTTTTTTTCATGCAACCTTGCCACCTTCATCCAGGTTGAAAAATTCCTACACAATTTTCCTCGTTCACAATTTGGGCATTCTTTCATTGCAGTATTCTTCAGACTAGAGAATAACTCGATAGGAGTAAAATAAATGAGTATAGTGGTCCCTTAGACATATTTATTTGAGACATATCCCATTGGATTCCACTCTTCGCCATTCTCGAAGTGGTACCTATCACTTATAATATTTTTTTTTTCATGGACCCACCCACCCTTCCCAACACCCTTATTTGGGACCTAACCCATCAAATTCCTCTCTTCACCCTAATCATTGTGGTACCCCTCACTTGTAACCATTTTTTCAGTGTGGACCCACCTACCCACTTTTTTCTTATTCACAAATGACTCTCACTCACAACCAATAAATCATTTCCTTGATCATGAACAACAACAAGAACAAGAATGACATCAAGGAAATCAATTGCAACCTTGGCTCCCTCAATTCCTCAGTTGATACCCTCAATATCCAATATGCCTCCCTCATTGGTTTCTTTGACTCCCTCAAATCCAAACTCGACAAATGGATGAGCCAATCCTCGAACCCTACTTCCTCTCAACAAACTTCCTACCATGAAGACATCGACGCCTCCCATTTCCATACCTTTCATTCGAATCTCCTTCATAGAAAACTATGTCTTCTCAATGTTGAGGTGAAAACATTTGATATCTCAGATCCCACAGGTTGGATCACACAAATGGAAAATTAATTCTCCTTGCACGACAAACTTCACTACGCTATCCTCTATCTGTATATTGAACATTGGAAATGGTGGAAATAAAATAAAAATTCATGCCAAGGGTATGTTACTTGGAAACATTTTGTTTCATATCTTTATGAATGCTTTGACATCGAGACACACTATTTGGGTCGTTTGACCAAGTTGAAATAGTCTGGCACAATGGAAGACTATATCACCACCTTTGAGCACTTGGATTTTGAGATAGATATCATGTCATATGCCTTCTTCAGGGAATTCTTTATCACTGGCCTAAAGGATGACATTCAAGCCTAGGGAATAATGGATTTCCCCTAGACTTGGTTGGAATCTACTCAATGAACCAAGCAAGCACAACATGTAGTCTCTTCCCAAAAAATAAAACCCTCCTTTATTCCTCACCCTATATCTACTAATACAACCCCTCCTACGACTCCTCTCAAGATCCAGATATGAACTCAGGAAAAAATGGTTGAATGGAAACTTAAGGTTCTTTTCTATAATTGTGATGACAAATATTTTTTGGGGCACAAGTTTAAGGAAGAGAATCTTTTATGGCAATTTCATAGGATGTTTCTAATGAATATGTCGATGTTCCTCATGCTAAAGATCCACCCCAAGAAGATGATCATACCCTGCCCTCTGACCTACCAAAAGTTGAACTGCTCATCTCACTAAATTCCCTCATTGGTTTTTCTACTCACCAAACCCTCAAGTTAATTGACTGCATTAAGAATAGGAAAGTTAGTATCCTAGTGGACAGTGGTAGCACCCATAATTTCATCCATCACTGCATCTCTCAAGAGATTATGTACTATATCCATGGAGCCAAAAAATTTCAAATCATTATTGAAAATGGTG
>JZKD02S0785579.1:38957-50346 GCA_000966675.3 Picea glauca | reverse complement strand
ATGCATCACCTTTACAAACTCAGCTTCAGCAAGTCCATTCAAGATAGCATTCATCCCCTTATCATTAAAACTAAACTCTAACTTATCATCCTTGGAGGCTAGCACAACAGGCTTTTTATATCCAGTCTCTACTACATCCCAAACATCAACACCCAAGGCCATTAAGTATGTTCTCATTCTAATCTTCGAGAAGGCAAAATTTGTTCCATCAAACAGAGGAGGCTTAGAGGTAGAAGTCCCTTCATGACTTGTCATGTTTAAGCTTACAGATCTACATTTGAATAAAAGGAACCTGCTCTAATACCAATTGTTGGAAATACTAATACAACAGAGAGGGGGGGGGGGGTGAATCAGTTGTCTTTGAGGTTAAACAATTTTAACAATATTAAAACATTCTTAATCTTTCTTCAAGTGATCATCAACATTATACAGCATATGGACAATAAAAGTAAAAGACACCAGTCACACATAAGATATACACAGAGACATATTTTCACGAGGAAACCCATAAAGGGAGAAAACCTCTTCTTCTTCGAAATGATAGGCAATCTTTTAAGTTCTGTACATCATCTTTAATTGAGCACCAACTCAATGTGAGGCTACTACCTCTGTTTTACAAGATGCAACTTGTTTGAGAGCACCAACTCTTTGGTTTCTCTAGCACCCACTAGAAGGAAGCACCAACTCCCTGGTTTCTCTAACACCCACTAGAAGGAAGAAACAACTCCCTATATGTTCTAGCAGCAACTGGATGGAAGCACCAACTTCCAGTTACACAGGCTCCAACCTGTATAACAAAGAACACTTGTTCTCCCTTGCACCACCCTGCCACCCTAGTTTCTCTGGCTGCAACCAGATGGAAGCTACAACTTCCTGTGTTCAAGATCCCACTTGAACCTGAGGACAACAATCCTCCCGAGCACCTCCCAACCTCCCTAGAATATAAATGAATAAATAAGCAGTCAACTATGCAGATAAATCAATTCTTACCAATCTTTCTTTGTTCTGTAAATTTGGTCTTCTACAAATTGTTCTTCTGTTCTTATATTCCTCTGTCTGTTCAGCAGGTCTGCTCTGCATCAACTCGTTCTATCATTCTTCTCTTATTCAACTTGTTTTGTTATTCTTCTCTTCTTCAACTTGTTCTTTTATTCTGCTCTACATTTCATCTCACACTGCACATATGCTCAATCTCATACTGCGCATCATCTCATCTTCCTTTTATTACAATTTCATTCTTTTCTCATGCAGAACAACCAACCACACACAACCTGTCTCATTTTATTTTATACACACCTCCACAACAGTTTCACTTCGCATTTCCTTCAGCAAAAGAAAGACAATTGTCCAAGCAACTGAAACACCAACAAATTCGCAATCATGAATCTGTTTCACTAACAGATTTTTAATTGAGGGGTTAACTGTGAGAGAGAACAGTAACCTTCCGATCATATTCCAATTTATCTGCACTGTTGGATAAACTTTATTGACATTGCCTTTAAATATGGTTTCGGCATTTCGGAAATCCTATGCTGAGTGTCTCTACACTTCATTTTGTGATCTCCGATGTTCCGATACAGAAATTTTCTACACTAGCTCCTTTCCCAATATGACTATGATCATAACCAAGCGCCTATGCAAAAAGCGCTTTCGCGATTTCTCATTTTGTGATTTTTGACACTATGCTCAGTTGACCCCAAGTTAGCGAAATTTTGATCACTTGCCACATGTCCTATGATTCGATGGTCCAGATGTGATCTTGATTCAATGGCTATGATTGAATCGCGATTTCGCGATTTCGACATTCTTGTTGCATCGGGTTCTTTGCCTCTCCATGTCGCGATTCGCGAAACTCCGATATGGAGTTAGATCAATGGTCCATATCTGATCTCTATTCAATGGCTGCGATTAAATCGTGATTTCGCATATCGCTATTTCGACATCCTTGATGTCCAATGTTTTTGTCACTTCAAAGTCCCGATTCACAAAACTCCGACATGGGGTCGAATCAACGGTCCATATCTGATCTCGATTCAATGGCTCCGATTAAATCGCAATTTCGCATATCGCGATATCGGGATTCCTGATGTTAAGAAACTTTGACATCTCCAACTCTCGATCCCCAAAACTCCGAAATGGACTAGAATCAACGGTCCAGATCAAACCTTGATCTGACGGATCAGATTACATCGTGATTTTTCATATCGCGATTACGCCCGCTTCTCCTTGTACCTTAAAGGACGTGCGGGTTCTTCTTGATACAATGATGGTCGGATCCTGTGCTTGGATCTAACGGCTGATATATGTCCTCCTCTTCAATGATCTCTTCTTGTCTACATTCATATCTGACGACCCTCGTTCTTTCGGGAATTTTGAATGGAATCCAACGATCAGAGATTCTTCTCAAACTTTACAGGTCTTCGATCACTCGATAAATGTTGTGTTGCCTTCGATCATTCGACCTTATTGAACTTATATTCTATTTTCCTATCGATTACAAACTTCCTGTGTTCATGCCAACTTCACTGTTGTACTTGCCATCAATGAAAATCATTCGTTGTCTGTTAAATATTTTCCATTCGTTGTCTATTAAATATTTTCCAACACTTGTAACAGAGAGTTGGGTCTCTCATAGTTGCTTGAATTTGAATATATTCAAAATTGATATTATTTATTCATTCAAGTTAAATAAATAAATACAATATTTATTATTTTATATATTGGTTGAGAAAATGAAATAAATATATGTTGTTCAATTAATTTATGAAAAGTGGAAAATTGTCCAAATTTTTGTGACACGGATTCACCCCCCCTCTCAGTTTCAAGTGTCCATTTCAACAGAAGCGTGTATACCAATAAAATTGTTAATAGATCTCAATCACATGTCTGTAGCATTTTATTTCAAATGATGGAAAATATGTACTTCATCAATTTTATCGAATCAATGCTACTACCCTCTTTCTTCTCTACTTATAAATAATTCTAACTCACTTATCCAAAATCTAATCCATCAAAATTATTCCGCTTTGAATTATCTTACCAATGACTACACATGTACCCTATTTGGACTTCTAAGCTAGAAGTTACAACTTTGTGAAGTTATTGCTTGTTTTTCTTTTTCTTTCTAGTCAATGAACATGCGACACAATGAATCTTACATGCATGGATTCGATAATTCATCCCCCAATAGAATTATTTTCTCCTCTGAGGAAATTGGATCGCATTGTATTCTAATTCGATGCCATTGTGGCCACTTTAACTAATGTCCTCCTCTTAAATTGGGTATTTTTTCCAAATTCTAAATCTTGACCAATTTATATTTTTATTTTACAAGAATGTGAACCCCATATTTTTATACATTTCCTCAACATCCACTTCAAATCAACCCTATGATCTATTAGAATAAACCATTCCTTCATTTTAAGACCAAGAATTCTTAATTACATCTCTATACATTCATTCGTCCTCATGGACATTTTATCAAACTATTTTCCTACAAACTGCATTTTTACTCAATTTCCCATGGATTTGAACTCTACAAATTGTTATTTACACCAATTATACTTCTTTATCTTGTACATGTACTCTAACACTATTCCAATTTGAGAATTAGATCCATTTACAAGCTTCCACACCTTTTCTCAAATTCTTCTCATGGAGAGATTTTGTCAAACACTTCATATACAACTGTAATTTATTCATGTACAAACTTATTCTAGCCCATATAGCCCAATGTCAAAACCAATTTCTTTGATGTCATATTGTAATGTATCCAATGCCCTCTATGCATTGTTGAGAATATGGGGTATTTCTCGAAACCATTAATTTTTACTCCAAATTTGTCACAATGATACCATATCTCTAAATTATTGTTCTAATACATTTTATTACTACCCTATCAGTAATTAATTAACATATGTAGGAACTATAATGTAATCTTATACAATATAATCAAACAATTCAATCACCATGGCACCATAAATTTAAAATGTGGAATTAAACTTGCAAATATAACTAAACGACTAAAAACTAATATAACCATGACATAAACAACATTAATGCAACATAATCACAAGTAAGTCATGACCACTTATCTTTCTGGGAATTATCTACCAACTGGCTACAAATGAAGGACATTCCACCCAACCATAGGCTTCTTATTGGACCAATTATGTTAGGGATGTAACCTCCCTAACCCTTCACATAGGTATACGAATATGGTTTATATGTAATAAGGATGACATTAGTAAATAAGGCCTATATAATAATGTGAACAAGTCTAATGTAAGACAATTTGATAGAAGTTTTCACTTTTAGAAATATCTTCCTCTAGAATGTTCTTTAGAATATAGAATTAGTATAAATAAGAGTAGAAGGAATGAGAAAGTTTTTTCTTGAGAATTATTTTGTAATTGAGCTCTTCTCCACTAAAGGTTTCCCCCTCGAAGAGCCAAGTGAAATTGGCTTCCTATCAATAAAGGGATCATTTCTAGTGTTATTGTTCTCTAGATTCTGTTGTTTCTACTAGTATTCATCATAGTTATTTTGTTTTGTTTTGTTTTGCATACTACATCTGGTACCTTACAAGTGGTATCATTAAAGAACTTCCCTCTCCATAAATTTTGGGACAATTTTTTTTCATTGTTGGTTCTGGAGCCTGATTATCTTCCTGACTCATAGGTCTTTTGTTTTCAGCTGTGTTTATAACCCATGAAGTATTTACACCTCAGAAGTATGTACACTCTTCCATGCAGGGGAATGTAGAGGGGGGTTACCCCATCTGCGAGGTTCGGGGGCAAGCGGGCCCCTAGCGGGTGTTTGAGGGCGAAGCCTCAGAAGGAAAAATTGCCTTGTAAATGTATATTGTAATTTCATTGTAAATCTGGACCGTTCATTATAAGGTCGTAGATCTAACGATAGAAATTGTGTTAGGTTTTTTTCCCTAGAAGGCAACCCTCTGTTATGAGGGAAATGTATTTCAACTATGCAAGATGGAAAATGTTGTATTCTGAAATAGGAGATTGTGATAAAAAGAAGAGGAAGTTACAACGGGTTTGTTGTAGGTTGTATCATTTCATTTGTTGGATTATAGTAAAGCAAGGACCTAACAATTTCTCCGGTGGATGTATCCCACACTGGGTGAACCACGTATATCTGTGTCTCTATTGTATTGTGTATATTCTATGTTTTATTTCCGCATTTGTTTTATTTTATTTCTCCGCAATCCTGTTTTTCTAACATTCAGGGTAGTAATATGTATTTTCAGCATCTTTAAACCACAGAGATCTATCATTCAGTAGGTAAAACTATGTCTGAGGAATACTACACCCCTGAAATACAGAGGGTTTCATGGGTTACTTGAAACAAACACTTCCCTTTGTTGGAAACCTTTGTAACCCATGTTGGTACCCCTTCAAGTAGTATCACATCAGACAACTCTTGTACATGAACATCAATCCCACGTACCTTCACATATATAGGTAGTCCAATAGGTCTCCTGAAACCAACTTTAGATCATCCTATCAACCACATAACTGCTATAGTGGCACCAAGAACAACACTCGCAAATACTACTCTCTAGTACCTAGGTAATTGGGTAGTATTTCTAAGGGTACAGTCGAGCCTCCTTAATCTGTGCCCTGAGATATTGGGTCAAGTACTATTTTTCAAACCCACACATATATCAGATCTATAGCACAAGGAAACCCTTTGTCTATGGGAACCTTGAAAACCCTAACTATTGGGAACGAAACATAATAGAATAGAAACAAAGGGGAACTTTTTTTCGTGCAACCCTGCCTCCTACACCCAGGTTGCAAAATTCCTACACAATTTTCCTTGTTCACAATTTGGGCATTCTTTCATTGCAGTATTCTTCGGACTAGAGAATAACTCCATAGGAGTAAAAAAATGAGTATAATGGTCCCTTTGACATCTTTATTTGAGACCTATCCCATTGGATTCCTCTCTTCTCTCTTATCGCAGTGGTACCTATCACTTATAAGATTTCGTTTTCCATGGACCCACCCATCCTTCCCAACACCCTTATTTGGGACCTATCCCATCATATTCCCCTCTTCACCCTGATTATTGTGGTACCCCTCACTTGTAACCATTTTTTCAGTGTGGACCCACCTGCCCATTTTTTTCTTATTCACAAATGACTAATCACTCAAAACCAATAAATCATTTCCTTAATCACGAACAACAACAACAACAAGAATGACATCAAGGAAATCAATTGCAACCTTGGCTCCCTCAATTCCTTAGTTCATACCCTCAATATCCAATATGCCTCCCTCATTGGTTTCTTTGACTCCCTCAAATCCAAACTCGACAAATGGATGAGCCAATCCCTGAACCCTACTTCCTCTCAAAAACCTTCCTACCATGAAGACATCAAATCCTCCCATTTTCATCCCTTTCATTCCAATCTCCTTCATAGAAAACTATGTCTTCCCAATGTTGAGGTGAAAAAATTTGATAGCTCAGATCCCATGGGTTGGGTCCAACAAATGGAAAATTAATTCTCCTTGCACAACATTACTCATGATTTGGCCAAAATTCATTACGCTATCCTCTATCTGTATCTTGAACATTGGCAATGGTGGAAATGGCATTAAAATTCACACCAAGGGTATGTTGCTTGTACATAGTTTGTTGCATATATTTATGAATGCTTTGATACCGAGACACACCATTTGGATCATTTGACCAATTTGAAATAGTCTAGCATAGTGGAATATTATATCACCACCTTTGAGCACTTGGATTTTGAGACAAATGTCATGTCAGATTCCTTCTTCAGGAAATGCTTTATCACTAGCCTGGAGGATGACATTCGAGCCTAGGGAATAATGGATTTCCCCCAAACTTGGCTAGAATCTACTCAAATGAGCCAAGCAAGAACAACATGTAGTATCTTCCCAAAATAGAAAACCCTCCTTTATTCATCACCCTAGATACACTAATCCCCCTTCTAGCACTCCTCTCAAGATATAGATATTAACTTAGAAAAAAATGGTTGAATTCCAACTTAAGGTTCTTTGCTATAATTGTGATGACAAATATTTTTTGGGGCACAAGTGTAAGGAAGAAAATATTTTATGGCCATTTCATAGGATGTTTCTAATGAATATGTCAATATTCCCCATGCTGAAAATCCACCCGAAGAATATGATCATACCCTTCCCTCTAACCTAGCAAAATTTGAACCGCTCATCTAACTAAATTCCCTCATTGGGTTTTCTACTCCCAAAAACCTAAAGTTAATTGACTACATTAAGAATAGGAAAGTCGGTATCCTAGTGGATAGTGGCAACACCCATAATTTCATCCATCATCACATCTCTCAAGAGATTATGTACTATATCCATGGAGCCAAAAAAATTCAAATCATGATTGCAAATGGCGGTTCCATGAAATGGAGGAGGGGCGAGGGCGTTGTGAAAATGTGCACCTACAAATTGGACAATACTACCTAAAATATCATATGTTTTCTATCAACATTTGTGGTTGTGACATTGTGCTTAGTTATGAGGGATTACACACATTTAGCCCCATCATCATGTATTTTAAGGACTTAACCATGAAACTCCAACATGAGGGACAATAGTATCAGTTCAAAGGCATCATGATAGGCTCCCCCGAGATCATTAATTCCCACTAAATGGAAAATCTACTAAAAAAAGGTCATTCTGAAATTATTTCACAACTCCATTCCATTCAAGTAGTTGAGAAACCCTTTGTGCATCCTGACCTCCAATCTATACTCTCCCAACACCAATATGTTTTAAACACTCCCCATGGACTCCCCCCTTCCCATGGTGCCCATGATCATTCCATTCCCCTAGTCTTGGGAAATATTCCTCCCAATTTTTTCCCTTATCATCACCCCTTTCCCCAGAAAAGTGAAAATGAGAAAATTGTTTGAGAATTTCTAGAAGCGGGTGTTATCCATCCTAACACCAACCCTTATTCTTATCATATAGTCATGGTACTCAAAAAATAATTCACTTGGTGCACATGTCTTGATTTTTGCACCCTCAACAAAATCAAAATCAAAGAAAAATTTCCCATTCCTGTCATTGATGAACTTTTGGATGAATTGAGTGTTGCTCATTACTTTACAAAACCTGATCTCCATTCTTGCTACCACCAAATCCGTATGAAAGAGGAAGACATTTCTAAGGATTTCTTTCAAACTCATGAGGATCACTATGAGTTCTTGGTCATGCCCTTTGGCCTATGTAATGCACCGTCCACTTTTCAAAGTCTCATGAATCATGTCTTCCATCCTTTCCTTTTCCACTATGTATTAGTTTTATTTGATGATATCATCATCTATAGTAATACTTGGCAAGCACATATCACCCATGTGGATCAAGTCCTACACTTACTATCTAAGCACCAACGTTTTCTCAAACATTCTAAATGTGATTTTGGATCCTCTAAAGTTGAGTACCAGATTCATACTATTGGAAAGGATGGTGTATGTGTGGATACTAAGAAAATTGAAGCCATGAAGGATTGGCTATCCCTAAAAATCTTAAAATTTTGTGTGGTTCATGGGTTTAACAAGATGTTATCACATGTTTTTTTAAAATTATGGTAAAATTGTAGCTCCTCTCACTGCTCTTCTTAAAAATAATGCTTTCATTTGGACTTCCACATCTAATCAATCCTTCCAAACCTTGAAAGAGGTTATGTGTATGAATAATGTTCTGGAATTTTCTGACTTTTTTCCTATAATGTGATGCTTCAAGGAAAGGCATTGGGGCAATCCTCATGCAAGATGGAACACCTTTTTCTTTCACTAGTAAACAAATCTTGGAGAGACATTTGGGCCAATCAACCTATGAAAAGGAAATGATGGATATTATGTAGGTAGTGGATCTCAAGCAACTCTCAAAGAGACATTTGGGAAAATCCACCTATGAAAACGAAATGATGGATAGTATGCATGTAGTGGATCTCTAGCATCCTTATCTATTGGGGAAACCCTTCCAAATTAAAACTGATGATTACAACCTTAAGTATTTTTTGGAACAACATATTTCATCCTTGGAGAAATATAAATGGGTGCCAAAGATTTTTGGTTATGATTATGAGATAATTTACAGGAATGGAAAATAAATTGTGGTTGTTGATGCTCTTTCAAGGAAATATGAAGACAAAGGATCCCTATTTTTCCCTCTCTTTTACTGTAGAATATTAGCTACAATTCGTTCACCAAGAATGGTTGTAAGATCTCAACCTTTCTAACATGATCCAACAATTGAAACAAGATCCTCAAGACTCTCTAGGATACTATTGGCACAATGGGGAGCTTTTCTATAAAGGTTGCATGTATTGAAGAAAACAACCTCACCTTCGAACTTCATGCTTCACCCACAGCCGGGAATTCAAGATTTCAGAAAACATATGAACATGTCAAAAGGTAATTGTTTCTGGGAAGGAATGAAAAAGGACATCCCCACCTTTGTGGTGGAATGTGATATGTGACAAATCAATAAGGGAGAAACAATCAAAACTCCAGGAACACCCCAATTGTTGCCTATTCCACCTACTATATGGACAAATATTTCTATGGAATTCATTTTTGACTTACGCAAATCAGGAAATAAGTCAGTCATCATCATTGTAGTAGATCAGATTTCCAAATATGCTCATTTATATGCCCTCCAACACTCGTTCACCACATCCACAATGGCTCATTTTTTTATGGATAATATCTTCAAACTCCATGGAATGCCTCACTCTATTGTCTCTGATCGTGATCCAACTTTCACCAATAATTTTTGGCAATAATTGTTCAAGTTTCAAGGAACCCAAATACATATTATCATGACGTATCATCCTCAAACTAATGGACAAACTAAAGATGCCAACAAGTTCTTGGAAACATATTTGCAATGTTTTTCATCTAACAGATAAACTCAATGGGATCAATGATTACCACTAGATGAATGGTGGTACAACACATATTTACATACTTCCATTCACATGAATCCATTTGAAGTGGTCTATGGTAAAAATCCATTGTTTGTTCTCTCCTACCTTCCCGATGTATCCAAGGTTCAGGATGTTGACTGCACACTTATAATTTTTCGCTCATAAAAAATCGTTTGGAAAGATAAATTGTTGAAGTATTTGGTTACTGTAAAATGCAATTAGGGGGTTTTCATTTGAAAGAAATATTATTTTTTTTTATAATCTTGTATACATGTTGTCTCTCTCAGGTTCATATTATCATTTTTCATAATATGTGTTCCTGGAAAATGTTTTAATTCTAATAGAAAGGGGATTGTGGAGAAAATGGGTTGAATCTATCACTGCTACTGTTAGCATACACAAAATTTTGGTCTAGGTTCAAAACCGAACTTGTTTTAAACATAAATTAATGCTATTTGTATGTTCACTATTGGAAAGAATATATATTCCACTCAACACTTGTCTTACTCTCTGTTAAAAGGGATTTAGATTATGAAAATGAGTTTATTGGCTTCATGATGTCTAGTTCCTTCCTAGTTGTTTCGATTGAGATTATTCTTTGATATAGCCCATGTCCTTTTTGGATATTGTATTCAAGTTATATATTTATTTGAACTCACAGTTTTCCTATCAGAGTAATGGGTGTCATTGTTTTTTGGGTTTATTGAATAAAAACAACACATTACATGCTCAACACTAACCTTTTTCTCTGTCAAAAATTATGGTTGTGATCCATTTGTTTTCTCTTTATCTACAATAATTAAGACATTGATTTGTTTTTATTAAACGTTGGAATGCATACCCAACCTTCATTCTATTATTATTCCACAGTCTCGAACGATCATGATTTTGTGGAATCGTTATACCAAAGTAATTGACATAAGTTGCGCTTGTATGGAAGGTGTTGGTTTTCCATTTATGCAACGTTTTGATATGATGTGGAGCTTAAGTCGACCCCAGTTATTGAATAATTGATTTATAAATGTAAATAAGTTTAAAGACATGTAAGATGAGTTAAATTTTTGGTTTTAATTACATAAAATTTACATTATTTTCCCTCATTATTTATATCATTTTTCATACTATTTCTCCTTTTTATCCTGATCATTTATATTTCCATTTCATGATCTTACTCCCATGTTTGCATAATTAAAAAAATGTATTGAATTCCTTATACAACAAAGAAGTATAGAAGAATCATTTTGAGAATATTTATTAGAGATTGTTAGAAAAACAGGATCACAGATTGTTAGATTGTTAAAATACTTTCTCAATCTTAGACCAAATGTGTTAGAAGGTAGAAGGGAAATAGAGGATTTTTTCAAAAAGAAATATCCCCACCTTTTTAAATTTGTATCATAACATTTCTATTTTAGACACTTGATACATTTTTGGG
>JZKD02S0785579.1:27519-38788 GCA_000966675.3 Picea glauca | reverse complement strand
TTGGAAACAAAGGAGTGAAGACCTAGTGGGACCCCGCCTATTATTTAAATATAGTTTACCCTTATAATAAAAAAAATTGTATTCTCTTAAACAAAAGTTAATTATACTTTTAAACTAAAATTAGTTAAACTACCCAAGTACTTGATGGAGATATAAAATAAGATGAGAAAGAAAAAGATGACATGAGAAAATAGAGAAGTAAAACTTATGATAAGGTATGCTTTATCGTCGAGTGAGATTATTATCTCTTCATTCCATATTGAGTTTTCATTAGAGCTGAGTTATATTGTTGATATATATATATATATATATATAATTTTTGGAGTTACAAGAGAATTTTTGGGAAATAAAGGAGTGAAGACCTAGTGGGACCCCACCTATTATTTAAATATATTTACCCTTATAATAAATAATATTGTATTCTCTTAAATAAAAGTTAATTATACTTTTAAACTAAAATTGGTTGAACTACCCAACTACTTGATGGAGATATAAAATAAAATAAGAAATAAAAATACGACATCAGAAAATAGAGAAGTAAAACTTCTAATAAGGTATGCTTTAGCGTCAAGTGAGATTATTATCTCTTCATTCCATATTGAGTTTTCATTAGAGCTGAGTTATATTGTTGATAACAAGGTTAATTTGAAGGTGGAAAAGAAAAGACTAGGAAGCATTTCCTAGTGATATGATCCAAGTTCATTCATTTTCTTGAATGTTTGTTTGGGTTTAGTTTTAAGTTATGAAGTCATGCTAATTAATGCTAGTTTTTCAAAGTTCAAAACAATGATGAAAATGTAGCCTGGACCGATCCAACTCAGTTATCTATTTTGGTCTTCATTGTTTTTTACACTAGTTATCTATGTATGAGTCAAATAACATCTTGGAATTCTAAGAATTACATTGGTCCAAGCCCTCACAGGGGTTTGAAAAGATACTCTCAGTTGTAACTCAGAATAAAATTAATAATTTATTATTATTATTTCTTCCTACTTATGGGACCTTTTATATACTGATTTTCAGATTTTTTCTTTGTTTATTTTATATTTTCTTATCTACCTATTTTCATTTTCCATTTACTTTTCAAATAAATTATTTTATTAAACTTCAGATTATTTGAATAAAACATATAAAAATTACATATTTATTAAATAACATCATATCCAAGAATCACATTTATTGAGGTTTGATCGAGATTTTTGACAGGATATAAACCTAGGGTTATAAGCTTGTCTATATCACTTAGCCTGAGGAGATTCAAAAATGTTTGAGTAAGGATTTTTCCAATCCTTGCATCAACATTTATTTGGTGACCATACTAGGGATTTTTTATTTACTCTTTGGTTCTTTTCTTTTATTTCTTTTATTTAATGAATTTTCCTACCCCTCAACAACCAAACACAAGGTTTCATCTATTTGACCAAAGAAGCATCACTTTATGCCTCTTTGATTTTTTTTAGAAAAAACCATATGTCATGAAGATCTTGAACACTATTGTGGAACTTATAGCTCGTGATATTCAAATCCAAGAAAAAAGGGAAGACATTCAAAGGAAATATTGTAATCAACCTCCTCTTTAGAAGGTTGTCTTATGAGCACTCAATATCGTTCATCAAGATGAACAAGAGGTGAATCTCCCGAATTTTATCCTTTGTTTGAAATTGAAAGAAGGAAGGAAATCCTAGAAAACATTCAACCTAGGCTTTGATGATCCCTATCTGATTCTAAAACCAAGGTTTCAATTTTATCGATATCATTCTCTCCCAAGAAGATCGTGCTGACTTATTCTAGTGGCTTTGTTACTACTAGAAAACCTACTTCCTCACATGCTTCTTCCTCATATTTAATTAGAAGCATGTATAGTCACTTCAAACTTGTCCAATCAATAACAAATCCTACAAAAGTGATCAAGCAATACGGTTTCTTCCAACTCAAAGAAGATGTCAACACTGCACCTTGTCATGTATCCTCTCATTTAAATATAAATCTAGTTACCAATCCTCTTCTGAAGTTTAAAGAACATTTGACCATGGAACCAACTTTGTCGATGAACATTTAGTTGCATTTTCTAATGTATGTCATAACATAGAGGAAAATGACAATTATATGTGTATGAGAGATTATTTGTTAATTATTTGGAAGGAAAGGATGTTGTCAATTTCTTCGAATTACTACCTAAAGTATTTTCGAATTGGGCTCAATTATCTTATTGGTTTAAATCTACTTATGGACAACCTCAAATTCTAACAATTTTTTTGAGAGATTACAACAATCTTATTTACAAAAAAGGTGAAACAATCAAGTATTTTAACTTATGTTTCACTAAATTGTATAATCAGATCCTTGAAATCATTCAATTTCACAAAAAAGTTTATTTAATGCATTATTATAATGCATTACCATCTTATTGTCGACATAAGTTAGAAGAGAAGAATGTTAACTCTGGGATCTACTCTACAAACTTATTTAGAGTTTGAAGAATAGTTGACAAGAACATGTCTCCCTATTGAAGATTATGTCAAACAAAATTATATGTCAATTGTATTGTAGCTTGTACATGATATGAGCAATAGAATGATTTATTTATGAGAAAGGGTGTCACTTCTACTACTGCATAAACCTATTCACAGGTGTTAGAATATTCAAAAATGTTGAGAGGGGTGGTGAATCAGTATAGATTTATTTCAACAATTTTAATTGTCAAGCACTACATTAACAATTAATCATGTTATTCATCATCACATAAACTCATACACATTGCAGACAAAGTTTTACGTGGAAACCCAACTAGGATAAAACCACATAAACTTTTCTTAAGTAGTTTCAAGATTTTACAAGCACCAACTTGAAGGAAGCACCCACTCCCTGAGTTTTCTAGCACCTACTGGAAGGAGACACCAATCCCCTTGGAAAATTTTAAATGATGACATAGGATCAAATCAACCTTTAAATACAATCCCAAAATCACTTCTTAAATCTACATACAAAACTACTTAGAACTGTACCTCAAATATGCAAACTTGTAAGATTCTCCATGAGCTCAATTTTCCATTTGTGATTCTGAAACTTGGACCTCATATATTAGGATTTTTTATCCTTCTAATGCAATAAGTGGAATTCAATTTGGACCTACCAAGTTTCATATATAACCATTTTATCTCAAACACCTATTTGGGACTAGTTTATGGATTAGTCACAAACCCTAACTTCCAACAAGTATAAATCCATAAATGTAATGAATCAAGATCTGAAACGTGTAACCAATATTCTTCAATATCTTCTATGAAATTCCTCCAAGTTTCACTACTTGAATAATGCCCTAAAAAATGTTATAGCGGAAATGGAAAGATGGCTTGTTTTGAAGAAGAAAGCCCTAGTTTAAAGAACCTCAACTTCCACTGAGTATAACTACAAACATGTAATGAGTCAAGAGATGAAATTAGTACCCAATATTCTTTGCTATCTCTTCTGAAACACCTCTAAGTTTCACATTATGAATCATTTTAAAGAGAAAAAGTTATATAAAAAAATCCAAGATGACCTTCAAAGAAAACCCTAGAACAAATCATCACAAGACTTCATCTTCCCTTGGAATTTCGTCATTCTTCACTTCATCTTCCCTTGAAAATTCACTCCTCTAGGATGAAATTAGATCATGTTCCTTAGTTAGGTTGAATTGGTGTAATCCAAATTACAAAAGAGGCTCCTCTTATTTATATGATTCTTCTCCACATGAGGTGGTGCAACTAAGGGTCGCAACTTTTGGGTCACACCTCTTCCTTAAAGATGGACGACCTTAGGGGATTCTTCTCTTGGATTTAGGGGATTGTTCTCTTTGTTTTAGGGGCTTATTCAATTGAATTTAGGGGCTTCTTAACTTGGTTTTAGGGCTTCTTCAAGGATCCTTCAAGGCTCCATTTGTGTACAACTCAAAGTGGGCATGTGGAAAGAACCACATTGTTGTGGTGGGAAATCCCCCTATGTACTAGCATTTAGGGTTATATTATGCATGCAGATAAGATCAAAAGAATCCTACTTTCTACCATCATCCCAGACTTAATCCCCATTTCTTTCAAGCAAATACATGATTAAACGAACATACCTTGTTCCAGACATTTGATGTCGATCCTTCTTCACGCTTGATCGCTTGCTAGCAGCTATCCTCCCAAGACTGAACTGCGTACAAAAAAATAAACAAACTCTACATGCATTTGTTCTACAAATTAATGGTTTAGAGATTCAAACATATATTCACTATGCTATGAAGAACTCATATAGTGGGATGGGAAAATCATTTATTTATTATTAACTTTAATGAATCAACTTACAATGTCGAAACTAGCCACTGCTCCGCGAATCCTAATCCTGGGCTCCTCTTCAAATGTACTCCAACTTATTTTCTTTGTATCTCTCTTTGCACAAGGATGGATAAAGGGTTGGGACAATGGGAATGTGCAATTGGGCATAGTTTCTTTAATCTTATTCTCCTCCTCCAAATAGGACCCCTAACCCTTCTTTTATAGGCTAGAAGAAGCTAGGTATTTGGGTGGACCCTCGGTCATGCATGGCCGAAAGATTCAGTTAACTCACCCAAAGTTGTGTGTTCCATCGGAAACTTTCCTTTTTTCATGCTTCTAAAGGTCCACGCGGGCTGTAGTGAGCCAGCTAGCATGGACACTGTAGATCCACGCGGGTTGTAGTGGGTCATCTAGCATGGAATTTTAAAAATGGAGTTTTTAGAAGAGTTGTTCAGTAGTGTTTTGGAAAAGAAGGAATCTGAGATGGCCTGATGCCAGGTAAGCATGTATGGTGCAAATTAGGGTTATAACAGATGCCCCCTAATGTGTGAGGTTAGAAGAGCATATGATGGCCGAAATACATTACCAATCTTTACTGATGTGCCGAACAAGTGAGCCTAGGAACCAGGAATCGGGATGTGTCGTCTGCAAAATAAAAAATGTCTCACCGAGGCAGGCATACCCATGCTCGAGATAGAATAAACACATGGCTACCAATCAAATACACTGTAGATCCATGCCATATAACTATATAAAGTGTAGCCATGAACAGTACACAGTGGAGCTACATTTCGAAATCAAAAAGATATACATGTAGAGTATCCATCTTCGTAAAAGCTGATAAGGCCTGATGGTTGGAGATGAGGGCTTCAGAGCTCGAGAAATAAATTCAAAATATTCAAAACTTGGGTAGGAGTGTAATACGAGTGTATGAATTCACTACCCAGAGGTCTTCGATGGCTCATCGGTCATGGACTAGAGAATCTTGATGATCAGACTGAAGGCTTCATTAATTTTGAACAAAGACTTGATTGGACATTCAGGATGGCTGGGTATGAGGGCAAGAGACAAATTGCAGAGGGGACGAATTAGGCTTGGTAGAAACTTCCCTTGGACAATAGCACGAAAAATGATGAGACTTAGGCAGTATGGAATTAATCATAAGTTTATGAAGCAGGAGGCAACGCAAACTCTCCATATGTTTGGAAGAATAACCAAACGGAGGAGGACACAACTCTATGTAGTGATAACATCTTCCTAAGGTCGTATTACATCCCATAGTTTGACGAACAAACGGACAGATGTGCTTTATCCAAGGGTGACTCATTATGCTGCCAATAAAGAAAATACTTTTCCCTTCCTCTTTTTGGGGTATATTTGATTTTTTTTTCTTTTTCAATAATTTTGGAAAAAAGAATAAAGGAATGTTACGTTTCAATGGAGGAATGAGTGTTACAAACATACAAGTTCAAGGCGCAAGGACAAGACTAATGTTCAGAATAATGATACTCAAGAAAAATCCTCAGGGGGCCAAGGGTGTTAAGACACAGAAGCAAAGTGCTACAAGGCTGGCGTATAAGGTATGCAAACACGGTTAACAAAACACACAATGGTAACATCCTTCGATGTAAGTTTAACTAGCCCAGAGAAGGTAAGATCAGTGGTTTTTCATATTTAGAGAGTCTGAAAAAACGTAAAAGGAGACTCCATTGGGGTACCTTTTTCGAAGATAGTCTAGTCGGTTCAAAAAAGGGGTAAACTAGCACTGACAAGACATCTATTCAAAACCATTTTAATGAGTGTGATAAGGACAAGATCACTCGGCCATTTTTTCATTTTTAAGGAGTTTGAAAAAAACTTAACTATGGACTCCGTCAGGAATGTTCTTCTGGACCATTTTTAACAAGTGTGAAAGAATAAGGTCACTCGACGATCTTTTCAATTTTAGGGAGTCTAAAAAGAGCTTAAATATGGACTTCGTGGGGGTTCCTTTTCCGTAAGTTTAGTCCCTCGGGCCCGAAAAAGGGTTAAAATGATACCTGAGAGTACTCTTCTAGAGAACTGAAGTTCCATAGAGTATACCTTTGTTCGTACAGTTGACCATCCAGACCAAAAAAGGGGTAAACTACCGTCGGACAGACGTGACTTCAAATTTTAGTTTAACGAGCGTGAAAGGCCACAAGATCGCTCAACAATCGTTTCATGTTTAGAGGGTCAGGAAAGGGCTTAAAAGAAGACCCATAGAGGTTACTTTTCTTAGTTAATCTGGATGAGATCGAAAAGCATAAATGCAGTCTTTCCAGATGTTGATTTTGGATCTCAAAGCGATCTTGAAAAACAACAAAGTTAGCTCATGATCGACACTTTGTGGGTAGATGCCGGGTATCTCCTTGGGGGAGCAGTATGCTCCGACGAAAAAAAATTCTACGACGCCAGGGGTTCTGGAGGGATTGATCGATATGGTTTCAGCGATGGTTTCCATATTACCCTCAGCATAAACCTCGTGTGTAGATAAGGGATTAATGGGATAAGACATATCTCACATCATAGTCAAGGTGAATTCTCCAGCTTCGATTTTGCTTAACGTTGGGAGGAAGTATGATCTGTGATGAAGATCTTCCCAGGGTTTGTCTGGACTAGTCATTGCCTCAATTATAGCTTCATCAAAGACAAAGACTGAGTCTAATGAATCAGTGTGAGTGAGAGAACCCTGAGCCCAAATAGGCTCTAGAAGTGGATCAAACTCTTGTGCAGGAGTTGGATCAGTGTTGGCTGAAGCTTGCTGGACTAAAGAGTATGCTACTTCAGCTGCGGACAAGGGCATGGACATGCCCGGGTGCCCTGTCCCATCCATCATGGTCGATGGGGAAGGAAGTATCCACGGATCGTCGAAGTAATTCGTTCAAAATGATGAAACTTGAAAAATCTCAACCTTATGGTGATTGGATATAAACTTGACATCGCCTTGAGGGGGCGGGTAATCAAAGGTACCCATCAAATATGGGTACAAACCAACCCCTACATTCACTACACCTAGTTGATCATTATCGATCATCGGGACCGTGGATGCCCCCAATGAAGGGTCAGATCTGGAGAAAGACAATTGATTGATGGTCACTATCCGACCCTCGTGTGGAAAAAACAAGACCCAAAAAACTGTAGCAACCACAGCTTGCATGGCATAAGTCCAACTCCTTCCTAACAAGAGGTTATAGTCGAGGGGAGCATCGAATACCTCTACCTCGACACACATGATCTTCCCACCTAATTACACAGGAAAAGAGGGAATGATACCATGTGGTCGAAATGAACGACCGTCAAAAGTAGTGAGAAGAGTAGGTGACGGAGACAAAATGGGTTGGCCAATAGCCTTCCAACATGCCAACGACATAACGCATGTCGAGGATCCATCATCGACCACCGTGCGGAAGATATTCTGAGTAAAATTTTTCGTGGGATAAGCCACTACTATTTGAAACGCTATGTGGTAAGGCAAACGAGGTTTTAGGTCATTTGTGTCTAGCATGATTGTACCCGGATTACAAGTCTCGGTAGATCTTAAAGTGGTTAACAAGGCTTTCCTCTGGGACGGGAAACTTTGGAGGACCTCCAAAGCGGACATCGCACAAGGGATTTGTGATAAATCTTCCACCACAGAATAGTTTTGGGCGGCCCTTGCATTTGGGTTGTGAGAAGATTTTTTAAACGTGCCTTTGGGGATGCGTGTCATTGTTTTTCCCAATGCCTTCTCAATATATAGAGGAAGAGATGGGATTTTGGCTTCTTTGCCCTTCTCAAAAGTTCTTGGTTTACTATAGTCATGCACTCTAGTCGATATAAAAGCATCACCCTTCACCATATGTACATTCGCGGATGTGGGGTTGTTAGAAGATGGAGAGGGTCCTTGGCTACCCCCTTCCATGCTTGCAGAGTCTTGGGTTAGATTTTTCCCATGTTGAAATGGATTGGTTAACATAGCAGGTTGTTGCTGCATCACAAACTTTTGGGCTTCTGCAAGCCGAGGACATGGATGGGTTGGGTGTTCTTCTGCGCATAACTTGCATGGATACCTCGCCTTCCATTTCTCAGTGTTATCCCTGCCAGCATTATCAGTAGGTTTTTTATCCCCCTTACCCTTCTTTTGTTGTTTTTTCTTTCCTTCAGGCTATTGGGTGGCCTTTGGATTAGTTGATTGCACTGTGTGTACATCCGACGTTTTGGTAGGGGGAGCAGCCAAAGCAGTAGTTTGGCTGGCCACTGTGTTTTGTATAGACAAATGTTGCAACTGCTTCGTCAATTTCTCAGCGGGCTTTGTTTGTGTTGAACCAACAATACCATCGGCATGTGGTCCAGCTCTCTTTCTGGTGTTATCAAGTATTGAGCGTGGTGCATCTGGAAATATCTCGTATAATAAACCGGACTGAGAATAGATTAGCTTAAGTTGTTGAGCTCTCATGATGGCGTCTTCTTCGAAAAAAACTCCTGACGTCGCGATGTCTTTGGACAACTATGGGACCAAAGACTTAAGGAACCACTCAAGTAGGAGTGTTTGTGGGAATGGTACCTTAATTAAACTCTTTCAGCGTCTCCATTCTCGGATGTGATCAGAGATATGGTTCTCTTTTGTTTGTGAGAAATTGGCCAGCAATTTGGTGCGAGCATCGTATCTCACAGGTAACTAGAAATGGTTTAGGAAATCCATTGGGATCTCATCGAAGGAAGAGTATCTTGAGCGATCGAGCTCAATGTACCATTTCACGACACTCCCAATGAGAGTACGTTGAAACAATCGCAACTGTATGGAGTCGTCTTTCAATGAGTTAGATGAGCACTAAAGATGGAAGGTAGTCACATGATCTCCTAGATCTTCATTAGGCTTGGCTTCGAACTTTGGCATTTCCGAAGGAAACTTCATCGGCATAGAAAGCCAACGCGGATCATGACAGATAGAGTCATTCAACAACCTTATTAAGTCTGGCAAATGCAAGGTTGCCAGGAAGGGTAGTTTGGGTTGTTGGTGATAACCCGAGGAAAAGGGGCCTAGAGTTTGACTGGCACCAGGTTGCCAGGAAAAGTTCAGCTACTGGCCTGGGTTCTGGTAAAATCCATGGCCATGGCCAGTGTATGGATTTTGTGTGTGAGGAGAAATCAGCAGCCGATTTCCAAAATAGGACATAGATGGTTGGGCATGCATTACTTTGGGAAGGGTCGCCTCATGTCGGTATCGTGGGGATAGGCATAGTGCTTTGTCCGGGGTTCCATTGATTGTGAAAAGAATTACCCCAGATCAGCATTCCTAATGAGGGAACTGATCCCTGCCAAGAATTCCAAGGCCCGGATGTGGAAGAAGTTCCTCGGTGTGCTCCCTATGCAGGAATAGTACCCTGCATAGGAATAGGTTGTCTAAAACTGGGGTTTCCCCCAGTTGGGAAAGTAGCTGATGAGAAGGCGTTGTTACCAAATGCATCGAAAAAAAAAATGGTGTCAAACCTACCAGCATATTATGTGAAGGTGGTCCTTGACTCCTCGCTCCAAATAAACTATGGTGTGCAGGTGGCCCGATGGATTTTTGATCTGAGCCATCGAGTGAAGGGGACGACGAAGGTATATGACCTCCCCTGTAAGGGAAAGCATTCAAAGGAGTAGGAGTGCCCCCCATGTGTCCTTGCAGAGGATTGTTAGAGATCCCTACCCCCAGACCTGAAGTCTGTGAAGTGGAGTAGGAAAGTACAAGACTTGTACCTGAACTAGGCATCCCGTATGAGAACGAAGGGCATGTCGCACTTGGTGTGAAAGGGGTTGTGGCTTCCACCAGAAATGGGATCGAACCACTATGTTATGTAGAGGTGGTTGAGACCATGGTGGCTCGAACCAGTGACAGTGGGTTAGGAGGTGGAAACTCTCCTGTGGTGACAACCGTAGTGGGAATTGAAGAATTCCCAGAAGGAGTAACAACATTTGTTTCCATTTTTGTGTGCGACACTGTCTGGCACTCATAAGGAAGAATCGGTATGATGGTGGGTGCCAAAAGATCAGTGGTGGAGGTTTCAACCAGACCAAAATATTGCACTCCAAGGTCTAAAACAGTCAATTCCTCTAGATGTTGGTCAGGCATAATTTCTTGTGACCCGGTTTCTTCAAAAGACCCTTGTTGGTCTAGCTTTTTCCTTAGTGGTGGCGGGGGTGGCTCCAGTGTAACCAGCGGCAGGCCAAGAAGCCTTTGTGATCGGCGGAGCTCGTGATCCTCCACTATGTGAGAAGATCAAAGACACACTAGGGTAGTCTAACTGTTCAAAAACAACACGCACTAAAAAAGTCCCTATAAGATAAGACAGGAAAACACTAAATTAATTGGAAGAACAGTTACAACAACCAACACTAGAGAAACTTACCGGTGCAAGTGCAACTCGAAAACAGAAGCACCCTCTAGTTATAATCTACAAATAATGGCCTGATGTATGTCCTAGGTACCATGGTATACCCCCACAGTCACCTGTGTATGTCCCTTAAAAAAGATAGGCAACTAGGTTGCCAACGCGCGAACAGTCATCGAGCGGGTACAGTCGAAAGTCAGGTAGACCACAATGAGCAGGGTATCGAGCCTGAAACCTATCAAGGGTATCGAAAGCAAGTGGTCTGGAAGAAAACTAAGGACCTCGAACAGATTTGAGACCCACGAAGCCCCATGGCAAATGCAATCGATAGAATCCCAAAACAAGCCCTTTATATGTGTTCTCCACTATGATTGGTCCAGCTTTGGAGGGGTTATCTCCGCTACCTTTCCACACACGAACTCATGTTTATCCCCTGTGTTAGAGGGGGGTCCTGAATAACTTTCACGATACTAGACTTGGAAAATCCCTAACTCAGACTCCAATGTTTGATTTTAATGGCCTTGAAGAGTTTCCTCTCCAACCTAATCCAAGGCCCTAATCCTGAACTAGTTGGTTAACCCTACAAACATAAAAGTC
>JZKD02S0785579.1:9235-20923 GCA_000966675.3 Picea glauca | reverse complement strand
GAGAATTTTAATTTGTTGAAATAATTAATTACTAGTGAAACCATTTTAAATATCACTGACTCAAATGAGAAACATTAAGTATGTACAGATGCATGCAAGGAAATACTTGGTGAAGTGCTCACTCAAAATGGGCATGTTATTAGTTATGAGTCCAGAAAGCTTAAGAACATGAGATAAATTATGCCACACATAATTTGGAGCATGGTCTCATAGTTCATGCATTGAAGATGTGGAGGCATTATTTAATGGGGAAGAAATTTGAATTAAGAATAGACCACAATGGTCTGAAATATCTTTTTGAACAACCAACTTTGAATGTCAGGAAAACAATATGCCTGGAATTTTTAAGTGAATGCGATGTTGACATCAAGCATATCATAGGAAAAGAAAAAAAAAATGTTGTTGTACTCAACAAAAGGGTACATCTCATGCATGCTACAACCATTAGTATGCATTATTCAGATTTGAAGAATATAATTTTAGATTTTTTTGTTACATACCAACATTGCCTCCAGGTAAAAGAGAGTTTACAACAAGAGAATGTACAACATAAATTCAAAGGGCATGATATTAAAGAAGATGGATTTATTATGCAACAAAATAGAATTTATGTTCCTAGTTCTGGAAAAATTAGGAATTTGGTATTAAAGGAAATGCATAATGTTGCATACACCAAACATGCCAGCTACCAAAAAATAATTGCAACAGTAAGAAGCCAATATTTTGGCTTGAGATGAAGAAGGATGTCATTGATTAGATTTCCAGATGCATGGAATTTCAAAGAGTTAAAGCTAAGCATAGAAACCCAGTGGGTTTGCTACAACCATTACCAATTCCGAAGAAGAACTGGGAAGTGGTAACCATTTATTTTATAACTAAGTTGCCTAGGAAAACAAGAAAACATAATTCAATAATGGTAGTTGTGGATAAATTAACAAAGGTTGCTCATTTTGTCCCTATAAAAATGGCACATACAACAACTAATATTGCAAAAATTTACATGAGGGATATTGCTAGGTTGCATGGGATACCTAAGGTAATTGTTTTTTAAAGAGATTCAAAGTTTACTTTAAATTTATGGAGGGCATTGTTTAAAGGATTGGGTACAAATCCAAATTTTAGCACAATATATCATCCACAGTTAGATGGGAAGATAAAGAGAGTCAACCAAGTAATTGAAGACATGTTGAGAATGTATGTGATGGATAAGCCATCTGTTGGAATACTGAGAGGGGGGTGAATCAATATTACACAATTATTTTTTTACCATAACTTTCCTTTTAATCAAAATATGTTATTTACCAATAGTCAATGATGAACAATTAATCATGCAATTCATAATACACAGAAATTTACCCTGGAAACCTAAATGGGAGAAAACCACAAAACTTTATTTATAAAAATTTGTAAGAACCAACTTACAGAAGACACCAATCTACAATAATATTTGTAGGTACCAACCCAAATAATTATTATTCACAGGAACCAACCTATAGGATACACCAATCCCCTTCCTTGATCTGCCTTGCCACCCTGAATAATTTTTAATTTGTAGTTTGCTTCAAAAGACCTCTCCAACATTCTTCATCCTCTATGACATCAAACCTCAGATCATCTTCAATGCATCCACTCTTTCACACATACCTCATAATCTTTGTTCTCATCATGCCTCTTCACTCCAAACTCACCACACACACACTTTGGCTCAATGAAGCCATCATTATTTATAGAGTTTACTTCCTCCATGGATTTTTCACATACACAAAATAAGCTTCTGAGGTTGGCTCAATATTTCTATTAAAATCGTTCTTAAATGAAAATCCTTCCAACTGGTCCCAAATCCCTTCCCTGTTTCACACATGAGATTGCTTACCATTCATGGAAAAAATTTCACCACTCAAAAACCATTATATCTTCCTCCAAATTGAGTCTCAAATGTCAATCCTCTCACTTCCTATTGAATCGAAACAACCTCATGTAATGATCCTTCGATGCTCAACAACTATCATATTTTGGATCCTCGATGTATCTCGTCTATTGATATCAAATCAATATCCTCCATATATTTTCTATTTATTTCATTGGGATCACTGGGATATCGGACCCTTGGGACCTCATCACCCAACCACCTTAAGATTTATATCTTCATTCAATCGCCATCGTTTATTTGTGATGATGTTCATCGAGACCACATGGAGTCCAAAACACTTAACACTATTTCAACCGTCGGATTGTCGATCAACGGTTGTCATTAATTCTCGGAGTCCTTCATCATCTGAGTATCAATTGTACTCTGATGAAAAGTACTATGACAGATCCAACAATCCTTGTAGTATGAAATAAATGGCTCCCATTACATCTCCCCCTCAATATGCACAATGGTTATCTTCTGACCCTTTATCCTTTTGTAATCCAGTTAGGTGGGACCCACATAGATCAATGGTTGTCATCATTTCTTGTTCTCTTGTTGAAAAATGGTCCATATTTCTCCTTGGAGATCCTTCGTCAGAGTACCTCCACTTCGGTCAACCAACCTACTTAGACTAGAGACTCTTTGATGAATGGTGGATATTTTCTTAATAGACTACGACCAACGATTGGTATATACTCCTACCAAAACTTCCAATGGATCTATGACTCTGTACTTGGGGACACATGGATCAATCATTGTGCTACACATGGCATTGATTTGGTAGTTGACCTCATGCTGACACCATGTTGAATTGGCATTGAACACATGTCATTGTCCTTTTTTCTTACGTATCCTTCTACAAATTGTCGATCTGAATTATCTAGGGTATATTTTTGTCGCCAATTACTTTGTCACCAATGGTAGTGTCGTCATCAGAAAATTTCTCACAAGGATCAATTTTCTCGACTCGATGATACTAGGCCCCACTTTGAAACTTATTCTTGAATAGAATATTTCCATGTGCCATATTTTAGATTCATTGATCTATTTTACTTTAAGCAAATCCTCACCGTTAGTATCGTCATCGCCAATCTTAGAGTCGTCATCGGCGATTTCTTTCAACAAGCTTGGGTATCATCGTCAATGATCACAAGATTTCCCATGTCCATGATAAATTGTCAACGATCAACCTTTTAATGATATTGGACCCCACTTTCATCCAAATCCAATCATTTTTCTTTATCTGGACAATATCTCGCTACCTATCTCCATTGTAATGGATTGACCTTCACCGTTGATCTTCCTTACAATCAGATCACATTGTCCATTTGTTGAGGTTGTTTTGGTTGCTTGACATGACAGATGGTGTGGCCCTGTAGGTGGAACTTCTTTGACTCAGAACATGGTACTAATGTGTCCTCCTCTGGGTTACACGTGGTTGTTGTCGTTGTTTTTGACATGGGATCCTTCTACATATGTGGCATTGTTTTAGGGTGGCATGTGACACTAACATGGCATCAATATGGCCTTGTTTTAGGGTGCCATGTGGAACTCCGGTATCTAGTATATGTTGAGTCCCATGGCCTAAAAATTAGAGCCTTTCACACGGTTCCATGACTCTTCCATTTGCATATAAACTATGATCCTTCACTCTTTCATTATAAACTCATATAAGTCTATTTCCATGTGGGATATTTTATTTTTCCTTTGCTTCATTATCTTCACATCTAGATCATTGATCTTTTTGAATGATAAAAAAAAATGATTCGCAATTTATCTGCTCACAAAACCTTCACCATAATTTAATCAGTATAGCTTCCTTTGATCCTTTTCAACCTAGTAGTCAAGCACCCTAGCAGAGATCTCGTCAAAATTCAATAAACACACACACACACACACACACACACACACACATATATATATATATATATATATATATATATATAAGGACCTTCTCAACTTTCTCTATTTGGTTTGATTTGTAACATTAATCTTATTCTTTATTCCTTGGAGTCATGTATGGTTCAGGTTCAATCCTTGGACCTAGCATCACAGTCTTCCTACCTTCATCATTAACAATGATCATCCTCCATATGCTCGTGACATCAATGGAATCCAATACTTTCTTCATTTGACATCAATGAAAACACAATTTCCAACAATCTCCCCCTTTGTCATTCATGGAAAAACATATTCTTAAACTTGTTTGTGCAAGTATCCTCTGTCTACAATTCTCCCCCTTTCTTGTTTCTCTCCCCCTTTGACATCAATGGAAAAAAATGGTTTTTGTATTCGGTAATTTTTCATTGTAGCCATGAGTCTTCTTGTCTTTCTGTAGCTCCCCCTAACATGGTACTCTTCATTTTTTTGTGCACTCATATTCAATCTCCCCCTAGGATTTTGATTCTACTAAGCTCCCAACAACTTTCAGCTAAAACATTCATTGAGAAATGTGAATGACTCCCATATTCTATCTGAGATTCTCAAATGTATCTCTAGGTAGGGTTTTTGTAAATATGTCTCTTATTTGTTCCTTCGTAGGAACATACTCCAACTTGACAACCTTATAATTCACATGTTCCCTCATAAAATGGTATATTATTGGGATATGTTTTGTCTTTGAGTGCATCACTGGCTTCTTTGAAATCCTTATAGCATTAGTGTTGTTGCATAGCATCAAAATTGGATTCTTGTATTCCATCTAAATGTCTTGCAGTGTTTGTTTCATCTAGATAATTTTTGTTCAATAGGATGTTGTTGCAATGTACTCTGCTTCTACTATGGACAATGAGATTGAAGATTGTTTCTTTCTTAGCTAAGATAATAAACAATCTCCCAATAAGAACCCCATCCACTTTTTCTCTTCATGTCATCAACATTGTCTTCCCAATCTGCATCAATATATGTTGTTAGAGTAAACTATTATCCTTTTCGATACCATAGTCCAAAGTCCAAAGTACCCTTTAAATATATAAATATTTGTTTGACATCCTATACATGTGTTTCCTTGGGTGCAACTTGAAATATTCCAACTATCCCTACTGCCTACATTATGTATGTCCTTGAAGTTGTCACATAAATTAGGCTTCCTCTCATTGACCTGTACAAAGATTGATTAATTTCCTTATATTCATCCTCATTACTGAGCTTACATCTAGTGACCATGGGTGTGTTGATAGGTTTACAATATTCCATCTCAAAATTCTTCAAAATATATTTGATGTATTTGGTATGAGTAATGAATATTCCCTTGTTGGTTTGAGTAGTACGCATTCCCAAAAAGAATGACAATTCTCCAAGCATGGACATCTCAAATTAATTTTCCATTTGTTCTGCAAACTTTTAGCTTATTTCATCATGATTATTTCCAAAGATAATATCATCTACATACACTACAATGATAAACATTTATGCATTATCTATTTTGATGTAGAGATTGTTGTATTTTGTTCCCTTCTTGAAACCTTGTTGCTGCAGATAATTGTCAAGTCTTGAATACCATGCTTTGGGAGCTTGATTTAATCCATATAATGCTTTCTTCAATTTACAAACATAGTCTTCATTTTCTAAAAATAAGAACCCTTTAGGTTGTTCTATGTACACTTCTTCCTCTAGATATCCATTCAGGAATGCTTAATTAAAATCCATTTGATATACTTTGAAGTTCTTAAAGCTTGAAAGTGACAAAAACATCTAATGGATTCTAATGTTGCAACATGTGAAAATTCTCAGTCGTCGATCTGAGACACAGATCAAGGAATAATATTGGCCATCCATCTCAACCTTTGATTAAATCATAGTCGTTGATCAAAGTACAGTGGAAATATAGATTAAGCATAAATCGCGAAGTAACGCTAACCGTTGATATACTTCAGGAGCATTCTCAACCGATGATCAAGCATAGTGGAAGGATAGTGTAAGTGGAGGTGTTTACCGAAAGAAAGTGATCACCACCACTTTATGACTTATTCAGTAGGTAATCACTCCGAAGGAATTGCTACTCCAGATTCCAAGAGCCATGAATAGCCAAATTTCTAGAGTGAATGAGAATCGTTCATATCAACTCTTTATTAAGTCGTAGTCGTCAATTGTGATTGAAGTCTCTAGACAATTAAGGATCGTTCATTCATGAAAGATTAAATATGGAACATCTGATCTACTAGTGAAATATGTATACACACTTCGGCGAAATCTGCTTCAGGAGATTTGAAAGTTTGCAAAGGCCTGGAGTCTGGAAGGACGAAGTACCGGAGAACACGGTCCTAGCACTGGACATATGGGGGATAAAAAGAAAAGGGGAAGAATTCTGGAGAACGAAACATTTGTCTTGTGATAGAGGAATAAGGGAGAAAGAAGAGGCAGTGCTTAAATTAATAACTCTGTGGTTCTGGGCCTATGGTCATATGAAAACTTTTTGAAGGAAGCGCCTCATACAGATTTTATCTTTGTAATTCGACAGAGAATTAACACCATAACAATACAGAGAATAGGTGAAAGATTGAATATGATATGTTGATGAATTGCGGACACACTAGAAGCATGAGAACGATATAATGAGTCAATCCATATGTGATCAACTCATGAGGACAAATGAATTGATACACAATCACGATTAAAAAAGAGTTAAATCATGAAAACATTATGAATAAAGATTAAAAAGGAAAAATGATATTAATTGAATTTTAATATTATCATTTAAATGAAAAGGTACAATGGTTCAAATATCAAAAGACACAATGCTTCAAATTCACACCAGTTGGAAGACTATATAAACAAGAAAGAATGGTGAGAAGAAGTGAAGTTGAATTTGTTGAAGTATATATATTTATATATAATGGATTGAATGAAGGTTCATTCTATCAGGTTGGTGCATGTTTACAAGTTGGGTCTTGTATGAGGATTAGATTCCTCACATCTCAATTGGATGTAATATCAACAAGTTGGGACTTGTTATGAGAGTTGGATTCATCATTTATCAGTTGGATCTGATAACTACAAGTTGGGTCTTGTAAAAGAGAGTTGGGTCTCTCATAATTTTTTGAAGTTGAAGATATTCAAAGATTGATCCTATGTATTCATTCAAGTTAAATAAGTTAATAAAATATTTATTCTTTTATATATTGGTTGAGAAAATGAAATAAATATATGTTGTTCAGTTAATTTATGAAAAGTGGAAAATTGTCCAAAGTTTTGTGACATTGATTCACCTCCCCCCCTCTTAGCGTCAAGTGTCTATTTCAACAATTGGTATTAGAGTGGGTGCCTTCAGCACAGTTTAGACACTGGAAGGTAGATTCTGAAGAAATGGGTGGACAAATTGTTATCTCCACAAATGAAGCTCCCTTATTTGATGGAACAGATTATTCATCATGGATGGAAAACATGAAAATATATCTGAAGTCAAGAGGATCTGGAGTTTGGGATTCGTTAGTAAGTAAGCCTTGGCACTTAACTACTTCAAAGAGAAAAAACAAAACTGCAAAGGAAGCAAGGAGAAACAATTCATTAGCCTTAAAAGCAATCCAGGATGGATTGTTAGACCAAGTCAAAGAAAATATGAGACATTACAAATCTACTAAATAATTATGGCTCCACCTAGAAAATAGTATCAGAATGAAACACAAGAAGAATAGAAGTCCTATCAAGATAAGGAAGAAGATAAAGAAAAGGAAAATTGCAATCAGATTGAAGAACATAATACATTGAAAGACATTTCTAATTAGAATGAAATGAAGGATTTAATTCAATCCTCATTCATAAATGAATAATACAACCTCATCAATGAATTGAGGCATACCTCAGTAATCATTAAAGAAAAAGTACATAATCTTAAGATTGATGTTACAATTGCAATAGAAGAGATCGCATGGAACCAAGAAATGGTATACATATTAAAGTTCATATGGAGGCTATTGACAATATTGAGTATACAATTATGTGCACTCTGGAAGAGTTGGAGAAACTTCAATAGAAAGATATGTTTCTACTTCAACAGTTAGATCAATATAGCCATGAAGAGTTTGAACAGAGAGTTCAGCTAGAAGACAAAGAAAAAGAGATCAAAAGATTGAACATTGAAGTTTATCATCTGATAAAGGAAATAGAAGAATTGAAAAAACCTGATAACAAAAGAAAAGAAGTACTAAATGAAACAGGAGAATTAGTTAATAGTCTAAACACTCAACTTAAGGAAACTAAATAAAGTGAAGAAGACCTAAAGATCCAGTTAACTAGGAAAGAAAACTCTTACCACATGTTGGAATTGGAAAACATCAACTTCAAAAAGATAAATGAATGTACTAATGTAGATCTAATGACTCGAATTGAAGAATCTAAGAAAAAGGAAGAAGCCAAAAAGATACAAATAACTAAAAAGGAAGAATCATGCCAAATGTTTGAATTAGAAGTCGTCAACCTCAAAAGGATTCAGCTAGAATATGAGGAAGAAATCAAAATATTGAAAACTAAAGTTTTTGATCTAACAAAAGATATGGAAGAGTTGAAGACATATGACAAAACTAATAAATGCAAAGAAGTCTTGGATGAGACAGAGGAAATGGTGATCAATCTAAAGACTCAACTTGAACTTTCTAAGGAAATGGAAGAAGCCCTGAAGATTCAGTTGACTAAAAAGGAAGAGACATGTCACATGTTGAAATCACGTGTCACATGTTGAAATCAGATATAGTCAATCTAAAAAAATGATTGAAAAAACAAATAAAAATGTCAATTTCCATAATAGCTCATCTATCCTAGATAAGATTTGGAACAGTCAAAGATCATTTGATGACAAAACTGGTCTTGGATTCAATAAAAAAGAATACAATAACAAGTGTAGCATCATTTACAAACATGAGAAAGGATCATCCTTCTCAAAAAAGAAATGTTCAATTAAAAAGAAATTACAAGTCATGAACTTAGTTAAGGAAGGAAGCTATAGAAGTAAAAAGGAAGAAGAAAATCAAAAGATAGATCTCTCAAGCCAAAATAAATTCAAGAATGGAAACACCTTCAATGTTATTTCTTTTCTTGTCATAACTTTGGCCATAAAGCAATGGATTGCAAGAAACTAGAGAAAGGATATACAAGAAATTCCAAAAACTCAATTAGATGTTGGAGATGCAATTTTGTTGGGCACGTGGAAAATTTGTGTCATACAATGAGATGTTACAATTGTGATAGGTTTCGGCACAAATCCCAAAGTTGTAGGAGTTCAAAAACTCAATCCTTAAATAAGTCATTCAAGTCAGTGAGAAAACCTAATAAAAGTTGGAAGAAGAAAGGAGATCACAAATCTCCAAAAACATAATTAGAAAGAGAAGATCCAAAAAGCAAAATATCTCATAGAGAGATATGGAGAAGAAAATCTGAAGGAGAAAGCAAGAAAGATGATATTACACCTGAAAATGAAGAAATTAATAATAAGAACATGATCGGTGAAGCTCCTAATAAAGAATGTGAAACTCAATACAAATAAATCAAGCTCAAGAAAAGGAAGTGCCTATAAAATAATATGGGACAATATCAAATTCTAATGATGTTATAATTTGTTAGCCAAAGAAAGAAAATACAAAAAGAAGTTTATCTTGGTTTCTACAAAATCAAAGGATCATGCCAAAGAGTTTTTAAAATAACATATGGAAAATCATGACTATCTATAGATTAGTGGTCAAAAGAAAAATCATTGGTAGGGTTATTTCTAGAATACAAGAAGAAGAAAAATAGACAAAGAGGAGCATCACCTTAGGGGGAGCATGACCTTAGAAGGAGCAAGAAAATATTTTTTTTGTCATTTTTGTAAAAAAGGGGAGAAGAGGAAAAATAAAGGTAGCAGAGAAGTTCAACGAGTATCATTCAATAAAGATCAATTGATAACAAAATTGGTATTAAATCAATTGGTATCAATCCTCAATTGATATTCCTGTGAAATATCAAAGAAGAATAAGAAGAAGATCAAGAATATTAGTAAGATTCATACTCTTGTTCTATTTGACAAAGGAAAGTCAGTAAAAACTCAGGATGATTATTTTGGTTATCAAATAAGAAAGTAATTAGATTAAGTTTTGAAAGACTTGATCACTCCAAGTGGGTGTTGGTGCTAGAAGTTTCCCCTAGACTGCTATGGGGTCAAGCCTAGCATATCTTTAGTTATTGCAATGATTTTATAAATAAGGATGTGTTTTGGGTTTTGAAAGAAGGTGGATCAGGTAGATGGAAAGAAAAGAATAAGAGAAAAAGGCTAAAAGAAGATCAGTTAAAACACCATTGGGCATGGATTCAAGTAAAAACCATGTTGATCGAAGGCAATCAAATTGCAGATCAGATAAGAAGTTTATATGAAAATGGATAGAAGAATAGGGAATAAACGGAAAGTAGAAAACCCATCAAACCAAGATTCTCTTTGTCAAATGGATGTAATGGTACTTGAAACAAAACACACAAATACTAGGCAGTCACAGAAAAATCTTTACTGATCGAGAATATATTATCCTTGGGCAGTGATTGATTCTCAATGTCTGCAATTCATTCAAGTAAGATGAAAAATAGAGTGAAAAACAAGGGGAATCACAATCTGATAAAAAACAATTGTCATAGATCTTCAATGTCAGAAGCGATCAAAGAATAAGATTCCCTCGGGCTTACAATAACACAAACTTACTCTTTCTCATCAAATCCTTCTCATTCCTTACCCTCTCGGGCCTTCCCCCATTTTCATTTTACAAATGATAGAATATATATAACTACAGATAGATAAACTATCACTAATTTCTAGGAAACAAACTTGATACTAAAAAATAAAAATAAACAATAAATATGCAACAGGCTGCCAGATATTCTCGAATGATGGAATTGGTTATAAAGAACTGCCACTTTTTATCCATCTTTTATTCATACTTGATCACTTGATGACTCACTCCCTTGAATTTTAGAATTGCTTGTTGATTAGTTGATCGTGTGCCTTCTTAGTTGCCTCAAAATATGGAAGACAGACCACCTGTAAATTCTCCCTTGACTGTTGTTAAGTGTCTCTGCCTTTAATCAGTATACTTCATATTGCTTGAATGTTCATTTCCATTACCTTTATAATCATAATTTTGAGAGATGCCATGATATCTATAGCTATAATCCTCGGTGCTTGCCTGGGCATTCTTTTCTTTGACTTATTCCTCCTCATAGGTAGACCATTTTCATCGACTTCTTCTTCACACCAAGGTATTTCCCCTCATCAAATCCAACCTTGATCTAGGCCAACATCTAGTCATCAATAGGAAGCTTGAGATCATCCTTGGTCTGTCCAGATTCATTCAGCAGGCTCATTTGTTGTGTACTAGACGAGGAGGCTCTCGATCATGTTCATGTATATTTTCTTCAATTGCTTGCACCTTCATGGTATTTTCAGGGTTTCATGGTGCCTCTTCAATGATGGACAGCTTGAAATCCTTTCCCTTGGGTAAGGAAACCCAAGGCTTTGTGCCTTTTATAATTGTGAACACATTACCCTATCGGGTCAAAAAGTCCTGACCAACAACATCTTGCACATGAATAATCTCAAAGCTACCCTTATGCTTTTCTATGTGCTTAATGATTCCAACACGACCTTTGTTGCTGTAACATCCCACTCTGGCACACTTACCAACTTATTTTTGAGGACACTTGCTTGCGAGTGATCTGGATTATTAGGATGATAAATTGTTTCCTTCATTATGATGTGTTAATTTATATGACATGATGTGACACTATCTTGAGGATCTGGATTTTTATGATGATAAATTGTT
>JZKD02S0785546.1:0-14648 GCA_000966675.3 Picea glauca | reverse complement strand
TATATTACCAAAAAGAGCATGCATTCATATGTGAAGCAAGGATTAGGAGGGAGCTAATCCTATGAGCCATTGAAGATGATGAAGTATATATCCATGGTAGCAACCATGAAAAGCAGTACATGTTTAGAAGAAGTCTTCTTCGAAAAGAAGCCTTAAAGTATCCATGGTTTTCCATCCACATCCATGATCCCATGATGAAAGGAAGAAGTTGGAATCTCCAGGGCATGGAATCTATAGAAAACTCCATGGACCCAAGAGCTAAAGAGAAACATGAGGAAGAACATGAAGATTCCAAGAAAGAAAGAAAAGCCAGAACAACTAGTCATTGTATCGAGAATCACAAGATTACCAGCAAAGGAAATCAAGAAGAGGAACTCAAAGTTGTGATGAATGTAAGCATTGTGAGATCCAGAACTAGAGGTTCTCCCAGATGGAGGGAGAAGACTATGATGATTGCTTGTTCCAGTAAACCAGACATACCTCTACATGAGCCATTATATTGTTCGCAATATCCATGGGTTGGAATTGACATCATATGAATGCAAAAGTTGTTCTCCAAAATAATTAAACAAAGAATGTATGTAGATCAACCTCAATGCTTTGAGGTATAACAGAAAGAGACCTTTGTATGCAGATGAATTTAGATTTTGTACGGACTCAAACAACTTGGTGCAAAGATTCTCATGCACAATAGAAGCATGGTGAAAATCCTCTATGATAAAAGTCAGAATGGTTACTCAGAAGTCCAGTATGATGGATTGTTAATCCATGACAAAATATCATGATGAAAGAAGAAGTGCCATATGGATATGTTCCAGTTTGAGCCTTGCCATGATGTTATGAGCTAGCAGAAAAACAAAGGAGTTGAATTCAACTATGATATACTGCAACGATCAGAGCTATATGAAGCCTTCAGAGAAAACCAGTGTTCGAGAAAGCCCGAAGTACATTGAGATCAAGCATTACATTCTTTGCAATGAAGTCCAGAAAAGAGAAAGTAGTTCTCCAATATATATCTCCACATATGAGTAGATAAGAAGACATTTTGGTAAAGCCTCTGTCCAAGATGAAAGAGTAAAACAATAAGCCCCATGCTTATCATGGGATGGATAAGAAGCTAAATTAGCACCTTCTTTTTCAATAAGTGGAATATAATCCTTTGCAAAATCATTAGCATTTAAAACTTCAAGAGGGCATATGATATTATTAACCCTCTGTTCAAGATTCAAATCAACTGTTCTCTGTTCATATTCATTGTCATTTTCTTTAACATCCAACTCCTCATTTCGAATCTGTTTACATGCTTGAATATTGTGTTGAATCTCCTAAGCATCATTAAACATTTGTTGTAAGGACTTAGATCTTCTTTCCATCAGAAAGAAAAACAAATCTGGATGAAAGTTTGTTGCATAATGGAGCATGGCAACAACTTCAGTGGGTTGAATTTATTTGGGAAACTTGTAATAAATATTGAAAAACCTTTTACTCAATGTAGAAATAGTTTCATTGCTCTTCATTTTCAAAGCATATAACTCTGTAAGATGTAGATCCAAATATTTCCTCTTGCCCCAAAATTTCAAAAAAACATTCTTCAATTTCTCCCATGAGCTAATTGTCTCTGGCTGCAAGTGTTTAAACCAGTCTTTGGTATCCCCTTTCAAGGATTGAGAGAAGGCCCTCATACAAACATCGTCATGATCAATCTCAAAAAAATCTATAAAATGTTCGAAATTTTGGATGTGTTTTTCAGCTATGATAGCATTAGGTTCTCCATCAAACACATGTAGGTACTTATAGTGCTTTGGAGGAAAATTATGAAGGATGTGAGGTAATTTTAAAAGTGTGTATATATGCTAAACCTTGGAGGGTGTTGGATCAAGTACAAGAGGTGAGACATCAACCTTGATCTCATGAGGCTCATCAACTTGGCTATGGTCATCACATGGCTCATATGGAATATTTTGACCAAAATCAGTGATACAATGAGGAGATATATGTACAACTTTAAGAGGAGAGTATACAATTGAAAGATTATCATGATCATCATTCGAATGCAATAGGTAAAGAAAAAATTGTTTAGCATTTTCAGGAAATGACAAAATGCAATTAGTAACAAAAAATATGATGTCTTGAAAAAAACTCCACTTTAGGTACTTGTCTTCTCCCATGATGTCCTTTCATAACTCTGTCAATGGATCTCATCCTCCATTGAAGTCTATGAATCACATTTGAAGCTTGATTGGAGTTGTTAGGTGGAAATGTACAACCTTCTTGTGTCTGACCTATGTCCACCATCAAAAATCAAATATGAAGCTTTAGTTCATTCTTCTCCCAGGGAAAATCTTCAGTTTCATCCCCGACAACGACACTAGAATGTTACCACTCTGTAAATTTGTTCGAATAATAAAACAAACGACAGAGGTAACCTACAAACCAAGTTTAGAGCTGGGTACTATCCTGCTCAACTTAGAGAGGGCTCTCTCTTGTCACTTGGTCTTTAACAAATGAGTTTACTTTGACAAATCAATGGCTAGGTTTTGTTGCTTGAAAGGGTTTTTTATAAATTTTCTGGCAAGGAAGGGGAGGGACACTTAGGGCTATGGATTCAAATTCCCGAAGAATAATGGAAGCATTGACTGGTCGGTAGAACTCTCCATAGGATAAAGGCTAAATGAGGTGATGAATCTGAGTTATAAATTGAAATTTGCAGAGTGTAAGAAGAAAGGAAAAACATACAACTGTATCAAAGCATTAAATAAATGAACTCTGATTTAGTTAGGAAGAACTTAACACGGTTTAAATTTCTTCAGCTGAGAGAATCACAAGATGAATTATGGGCCTTTGACTATCCAATTTAAACAGAAGACAGTGGAAATGAAATCAAGATCACATGAAATACATACAAATAAAGAAGACAAAACTTAGACCACCTCCATTAGAATCGTTTCATAGAGATTTCAAGACAATTGCATGTGCGTTCTATTCAACTTCATAAAACTACATTCAAGTTCCAGATAGCTAAATTTGTGCCCTTGCACTTTTTCCAACCCCTAATACATTTGGAACCCCTAATATTTATACAAGTTGAGTTCCTTTGGTTTGAAATCGATTACAATGATTACAAAGAAACTTTTCGGTTTTTGAAACTGATTAAAATGAAACGTTTCAGTTCTGAAACTGATTACAATGATTAGCAAGAAATGTTTCTTAATCCATATTATGGTTGTTGTGTCTATTTCGTCACTTGGGTGAGCAAAACAATGGCACTTACAAGTCTAGTTGGGCCTGCTAAACAAGACCGAGGTTAGTGTATGAATTAAACAATCCAAGCACATGAAATAAACAAACAACTAAGCTAGAAACAACTAAGGAAATANGTACATATCTTGCATATCTATTTCTTAGAATATAATATGTTCAAAGAGAAACTATACTTATAAAAGAACAACAAGATAAGGACTGCTATCACTATGACTATAAGACAAGCTGCAAGATAAGACGAAATCAGAATCAATCTTGAAGAAACCTAGAAGAAGTAAACACATAAAGAAATCAACAGTCAAGAGGAAATTGGAAAAAGATTTGTGACACTTTGCATAAGGCAATAAGGATGCTGATGGAACCGTGGACTCTTCTAGATGGAGGGAGCTGATTATATATTACCAAAAAGAGCATGCATTCATATGTGAAGCAAGGATTAGGAGGGAGCTAATCCTATGAGCCATTGAAGATGATGAAGTATATATCCATGGTAGCAACCATGAAAAGCAATACATGTTCAGAAGAAGTCTTCTTCGAAAAGAAGCCTTAAAGTATCCCTGGTTTTCCATCCACATCCATGATCCCATGATGAAAGGAATAAGTTGGAATCTTCAGGGCATGGAATCTATAGAAAACTCCATGGACCCAAGAGCTAAAGAGAAACATGAGGAAGAACATGAAGATTCCAAGAAAGAAAGAAAATCCAGAACAACCAGTCATTGTATCGAGAATCACAAGATTACTAGCAAAGGAAATCAAGAAGAGGAACTCAAAGTTGTGATGAATGTAAGCATTGTGATATCCAGAACTAGAGGTTCTCCCAGATGGAGGGAGAAGACTATGATGATTGCTTGTTCCAGTAAACCAAACATACCTCTACATGAGCCATTATATTGTCCACAATATACATGGGTTGGAATTGACATCATATGAATGCAAAAGTTGTTCTCCAAAATAATTAAACAAAGAATGTATGTAGAGCAACCTCAAGGCTTTGAGGTATAACAGAAAGAGACCTTTGTATGCAGATGAAATAAGATTTTGTACGGACTCAAACAACTTGGTGCAAAGCTTCTCATGCACAACAGAAGCGTGGTGAAAATCCTCTATGATAAAAGTCAGAATGGTTACTCATAAGTCCAAGATGATGGATTGTTAATCCATGACAAAATATCATGATGAAAGAAGAAGTGCCACATGGATATGTTCCATTTTGAGCCTTACCACGATGTTATGAGCTAGCAGAAAAACAAAGGAGTTGAATTCAACTATGATATACTACAATGATCAGAGCTATATGAAGCCTCCAAAGAAAACCAGTGTTCCAGAAAGCCCGAAGTACATTGAGATCAAGCATTACATTCTCTGCAATGAAGTCCAGAAAAGAGAAAGTAGTTCTCCAATATATATCTCCACAGATGAGTAGATAAGAAGACATTTTGGTAAAGCCTCTGTCCAAGATGAAAGAGTAAAACAATTAGCCCCATGGTTAGCATGGGATGTATAAGAAGCTAAATTAGCACCTTCTTTTTCAATAAGTGGAATATAATCCTTTGCAAAATCATTAGCATTTAAAACTTCAAGAGGGCATATGATATTATTAACCCTCTGTTCAAGATTCAAATCAACTGTTTTCTGTTCATATTCATTGTCATGTTCTTTAACATCCAACTCCTCATTTCGAATCTGTTTACATGCGTGAATATTGTGTTGAATATCCTAAGCATCATTAAACATTTGCTATAAGGACTTAGATCTTCTTTCCATAAAAAAGAAAGACAAATCTAGATGAAAGTTTGTTGCATAATGGAGCATGGTAGCAATTTCAGTGGGTTGAATTTATTTGGGAAACTTGTAATAAATACTGAAAAACCTTTTACTCAATGTAGAAATAGTTTCATTGCTCTTCATTTTCAAAGCATATAACTCTGTAAGATGTAGATCCAAATATTTCCTCTTGCCCCAAAATTTCAAAAAGACATTCTTCAATTCCTCCCATGAGCTAATTGTCTTTGGTTGCAAGTGTTTAAACCAGTCTTCGATATCCCCTTTCAAGGATTGAGAGAAGGCCCTCATACAAACATCGTCATGATCAATCTCAAAAAAATCTATAAAATGTTCGAAATTTTGGATGTGTTTTTCAGCTGTGATAGCATTAGGTTCTCCATCAAACACATGTAGGTACTTATAGTGCTTTGGAGGAAAATTATGAAGGATGTGAGGTAATTTTAAAAGTGTTTATATATGCTAAATCTTGAAGGGTGTTGGATCAAGTACAAGAGGTGAGACATCAACCTTGATCTCATGAGGCTCATCAACTTGGCTATGGTCATCACATGGCTCATATGGAATATTTTGACCAAAATCAGTGATGCAATGAGGAGATATATGTACAACTTTAAGAGGAGAGTATACAATTGCAAGTTTATCATGATCATCATTCGAATGCAGCAGGTAAAGAAAAAATTGTTTAGCATTTTCAGGAAAGGACAAAATGCAATTAGTAACAAAAAATATGATGTCTTGGAAAAAACTCAACTTTAGGTACTTGTTTTCTCCCATGATGTCCTTTCATAACTCTGTCAATGGATTTCATCCTCCATTGGAGTCTATGAATCACATTTGAAGCTTGATTGGAGTTGTTAGGTGAAAATGTACAACCTTCTTGTGTCTGACCTCTGTCCACCATCAGAAATCAAATATGAAGCTTTAGGTCATTCTTCTCCCAGGGAAAATCTTCAGTTTCGTCCCCGACAACGACACTAGAATGTTACCACTCTGTAAATTTGTTCGAATGATAAAACAAACGACAGAGGTAACCTACAAACCAACTTTAGAGATGGGTACTAGCCTGCTCAACTTAGAGAGGGCTCTCTCTTGTCACTTGGTCTTTAACAAATGAGTTTACTTTGACAAATCAATGGCTAGGTTTTGTTGCTTGAAAGGGTTTTTTATAAATTTTCTGGCAAGGAAGGGGAGGGACACTTAGGGCTATGGATTCAAACTCCCGAAGAAGAATGGAAGCATTGACTGGTCGATAGAACTCTCCAGAGGATAAAGGCTAAATGAGGTGATGAATCTGAGTTATAAATTGAAATTTGCAGAGTGTAAGAAGAAAGGAAAAACATATAACTGTACCAAAGCATTAAATAAATGAATTCTGACTTAGTTAGGAAGAACTTAACACGGTTTAAATTTCTTCAGTTGAGAGAATCACAAGATGAATTATGAGCCTTTGACTATCCAATTTAAACAGAAGACAGTGGAAATGAAATCAAGATCACATGAAATACATACAAATAAAGAAGACAAAACTTAGACCATCTCCATTAGAATCGTTTCATAGAGATTTCAAGACAATTGGATGTGCATTCTATTCAGCTTCATAAAACTACATTCAAGTTCCAAATAGCTAAAATTGTGCCCTTGCACTTCTGCCAACCCCTAATACATTTGGAACCCCTAATATTTATACAAGTTGAGTTCCTTTGGTTTGAAATCGATTACAGTGATTACAAAGAAAATTTTCGGTTTTTGAAACTGATTACAATGATTAAAATGAAACGTTTCAGTTCTGAAACTGATTACAATGATTAGCAATAAATGTTTCTTAATCCATATTATGGTTGTTGTGTCTGTTTCATCACTTGTGTGAGAAAAACAAGGGCACTTACAAGTCTAGTTGGGCCTGCTAGACAAGACAGAGGTTAGTGTATGAATTAAACAATCCAAGCACATGAAATAAACAAACAACTAAGCTAGAAACAACTAAGGAAATAAAACTAAAATGCATAAGAAACTTTGAACCAAAATCAATCAACCAAATGACCAATGATTATACCACCAATGGATAACTATATTAGTTGGAAAACACTATAGAGAAAGGAGGACTTATGGATCCCCTCTTCCTCCTTGGGAGGGCTCTTGAGTCCCCTATTTGAGATCTCTTCTTACAATGATAAACTAGAAAGCAAATGGTGAAGAAATCCAAGCCTATTCCCTCAATAGGTGAGGTGAATAGCTTATTGGAATGTTTCTATAATGCTCCAAGAAGAAAAGAGGTTTCTTGAAGGAGGATTGAGGAAGCATAACAACACTATAAGATTCTTAAATTCTTAGTGCACCCATGGCCTCCTTTTATATTATGTCTTTGAGGCAATATCCAACTGGTTCTTAGTGTGGACAAGGGGCCCTTTAGGGCACCCTTAGGTCTTTGACCAACCCTCCATTTGGATTCAACTCAGATTTGAGGGTCAAATCAAGTTGGAAGCTGGTCCAGAAGTGGGTGAGGGGCCGACAAGAACCATAAATGCGTCGTTCACAAGAGTGCACAACTTTTCTCATACACAGTCGCGCATATGGCACATTGTGCCCTCTATAGGCTTCTTTGGCCTACACACTGTGCGCATGCTTCCTTTAGTGTTTCAGCGCATGACAAGTTTTTGAACAATTGTATAGTTTTTTCCCCTTGGAAATGCATTTTTGGTGTTGTGGGTGAACTGATAAGTGTTTGGAGATGTTGTATTCTTGTAACCATTTACGTGCAATGTTGCGGACGAAATTTCAGTGATAATAGATGCCCCCTGATTTGTGAGGTTAGGAGCATACATATAGTCAAAATACATCAATGTTTCTTCTACTAAGAGTACCATTGTAAGGAAGAGTGTTGATAAGAACTGCAAGAGCGATCCTGTCGGAGGGAGGGGGCAAACCGTGAGACCTGAATTTGTCTCTAGGTAGAGAAATAAAATCTGTATACAAATGAGGCGGGCATGCCCCATGCTCGTGTCATGTAAATAAAAAATGTAAGACAGTAACTAAAGTGGTATGTCGTTGTAGATAACTACAACATCCTCTGGGGCGGTTTGATAACGACAGAGGAAAATTATGATGGTGAACATACTCTGAAAAGAGGAAAGGATGCTTGTAAGAAGTGTCGATGACTCGTAGGCATTGATGGCCTAACAAATTCATAGGTCTTCAGATAGTATAAAACAATTGCAATAGTCGCATAGTAAGACCCACCGTAACATGATATTTTGTTGAAGTCGAATGTTATGGGGGTCAATGACATCAGAGAGCAATGATGGTTCTCTCTGTGTCATCTGAAACTCCTCATTGTAAAGGTAATGAGAGTCAATATATTGTCACCCTTCTGGAAACTGTGTTGATGTCGACAGACAGGGAGACACGATGCCAAGAAGCAAAGGGCTTCATGAAATCGACTAGATAAGATTAGGAACTGATAGGGAACATGAACGAAGTCAAGAGGCGATGAGACTCAAGACTGCCCTTGGTTGGGGGTATATTTGAAAGATGATTGGAAGCCACTGTGAAACTGTATCTAGTGTCAGTGGGAAGACTAGACATGGGGTTAAATTGTGCCAAAGGCATGACAAAGTGGAAAAACGCAGTCATCAGGGGTACATGGACTGTGGGATACTCGGGGTTTATGGACGATGTCAATGTTAGTAGAGGATAGTGAATGCCCCAACCAAGGGTGATATGGGTTGATTTGCTAGAAAAAAGAAGGTCGTCAAGGGTGACGACAAAAAGCTAAGTAAATGATGGAAACAAAGACTTTTTACAATTACCAAATGAATAAAGAATAATTTGGGAATGAGTGTACAGATACAGAAATGGGTTCCCCAGTGCAAGATGTCTTGGCATGTGAGGGCACAAGTTGCATGGAGAATTGGTGGAGGGTGGGGGGGGGCATGGGTGGGTTTCTATATGAGGTAAATGAATGGAGGGAAATATTTATATGGGAAAACTGATTGTGGATGAAATGGAGGGTTAATAATATTGCAGAGGAACAATCAAAATAGAATCGTGATGAGGTAACCTGGGAGTCCATCGAGAAAGTTAGAAAAATGATGAGAATGAGTATGTGGTTGATTCTCGGAAATGTGTAAGACTATAGGGACTCCCATCCCTAGGGGATGAAAGCAACATGAGTGTCAAGATGCCAAAGGGGAATATGAATGAGACAACTCATGTGGGGGAGAGTTTTATCGGGTGACAGTACCAAAATGCAGCAGAGGTGACAATACTGTGAAGTTGGATGTAGGAACCCTAAAGGAAAATGTCAGAGGGTGTGAATGGGAGATGCAATTGATATTCATAGCGAATGATTACATGCCAGTGTCGATCATATACCTGAAGGGGCTGTGATGATCAAGTACTTTCACACATGAAAACCGAATACCCAACATGAAAAATATATGAAGATAAAGAACATATAACAATTTTGATAATTTTGAACATGAGCATGCGTACCTGGATGTGATGTGAGAAAAAGGCTCCGCATTGAGAAGTTGTCTTTGGGACAAGCATGATTGAGATCGCGAAATGTTGAAATAATGTAACTGCAAAGAGTATTCTTATTCTTGTTGTTATTTTATTCATAGGATTAATCCCCATTGTGGATTAATCATGTCGGTAATTGTATTAGGACCAAATCCCCTTTTGCGGATTGGTCAACAGATAATTATAATAGGCAGAATAAGAAGTCGTCCCCAACAGTTAATTAAGAGAACCAAAAATATAATAAAGGTGGGTTTACCCACCCAGATTGAGAAGTCCGCATTGCCAGTGAAGAGACACTTCACACGTGCCAGAACTTGTATAAATACAGGAGGCTAGAGCCTCATTTGATCACAACTCACTTTCTCAGTTTGTGAGACAAGCTCTAATCTATTACCGTCAAAGGAGAGAGAGGGAGAAGAGTGGCACATCTCTTGGAGAGGACTTTCTGTATTGGTTTGAGTTATCTCTTGACATTGAATTGGCAATTTATGATAAGGAAGTTTTTGCTGGGTNATCCAAGCCTATTCCCTCAATAGGTGAGGTGAATAGCTTATTGGAATGTTTCTATAATGCTCCAAGAAGAAAAGAGGTTTCTTGAAGGAGGATTGAGGAAGCATAACAACACTATGCGATTCTTAAATTCTTAGTGCACCCATGGCCTCCTTTTATAGTATGTCTTTGAGGCAATATCCAACTGGTTCTTAGTGTGGACAAGGGGCCCTTTAGGGCACCCTTAGGTCTTTGATCAACCCCCCATTTGGATTCAACTCAGATTTGAGGGTCAAATCAAGTTGGAAGCTAGTCCAGAAGTGGGTGAGGGGCCGACAAGAACCATAAATGCGTCGTTCACAAGAGTGCACAACTTTTCTCATACACAGTCGCACATATGACGCATTGTGCCCTCTATAGGATTCTTTGGCCTACACACTGTGCGCATGCTTCCTTTAGTGTTTCATCGCATGGCAATTTTTTGAACAATTGTATAGTTTTTTCCCCTTGGAAATGCATTTTTGGTGTTGTGGGTGAACTGATAGGTGTTTGGAGATGTTGTATTCCTGTAACCATTTATGTGCAATGTTGCGGATGAAATTTCAGTGATAATAGATGCCCCCTGATTTGTGAGGTTAGGAGCATACGTATAGTCAAAATACATCAATATTTCTTCTACTAAGAGTACCATTGTAAGGAAGAGTGTTGATAAGAACTGCAAGAGCGATCCTGTCGGAGGGAGGGGGGAAAGCATGAGACTTGAATTTGTCTCTAGGTAGAGAAATAAAATCTGTATACAAACGAGGCGGGCATGCCCCATGCTCGTGTCATGTAAATAAAAAATGTAAGACAATAACTAAAGTGGTATGTCATTGTAGATAACTACAGTGCCCTCCGGGGCGGTTTGATAACGACAGAGGAAAATTATGATGGTGAACATACTCTGAAAAGAGGAAAGGATGCCTGTAAGAAGTGTCAATGACTCGTAGGCATTGATGGCCTAACAAATTCATAGGTCTTCAGATAGTATAAAACAACTGCAATAGTCGCATAGTAAGACCCACCGTAACATGAGATTTTGTTGAAGTCGAATGTTATGGGGGTCAATGACATCAAAGAGAAATGATGGTTCTCTCTGTGTCATCTGAAACTCCTCCTTGTAAAGGTAATGAGAGTCAAGATATTGTCACCCTTCTAGAAACAGTGTTGATGTCAACAGACAGGGAGACGTGATGCCAAGAAGCAAAGGGCAAGTTCATGAAATTGACTAGATAAGATTAGGAATTGATAGGGAACATGAACAAAGTCAAGAGGCGGTGAGACTCAAGACTGCCCTTGGTTGGGGGTATATTTGAAAGATGATTGGAAGCCACTGTGAAACTGTATCTAGTGTCAGTGTGAAATTGTGCCAAAGGCGTGACAAAGTGGAAAAACACAGTCATCAAGGGTACATGGACTGTGGGATACTCGGGGTTTATGGCCGATGTCAACATTAGTAGAGGATAGTGAATGCCCCAACCAAGGGAGACATGGGTTGATTTGCTAGAAAAAAGAAGGTCGTCAAGGGTGATGAAAAAAAGCTAAGTAAATGATGGAAACAAAGACTTTTTACAATTACCAAATGAATAAAGAATAATTTGGGAATGAGTGTACAGATATAGAAATGGGTTCCCCAGTGCAAGATGTCTTGGAATGTGAGGGCACAAGTTGCATGGAGAATTGGTGGAGGGTGGGGGGGGCATGGGTGGGTTTCTATAGGAGATAAATGAATGGAGGGAAATCTTTATATGGGCAAACTGATTGTGGATGAAATGGAGGGTTAATAATACCGGGGAGGCACAATCAAAATATAATCGTGATGAGGTAACCTGAGAGTTCATCGAGAAAGTTAGAAAAATGCTGAGAAGGAGTATGTGGTTGATTCTCGGAAATGTGTAAGACTATAGGGACTCCCATCCTTAGGGGATGAAAGAAACATGAGTGTCAAAATGCCAAAGGGAACTATGAATGAGACAACTCATGCGGGGGAGAGTTTTATCGGGTGACATTACCAAAATGCAACGAAGGTGACAGTACTATGAAGTTGGATGTAGGAACCCTAAAGGAAAATGTCGGAGGGTGTGAATGGGAGATGCAATTGATATTTAGAGCGAATGGTTACATGCCAGTGTCGATCATATACCTAAAGGGGCTGCGATGAGTTGTGATGAACAAGTACTTGCACACATGAAAACCAAATACTCAATGTGAAAAATATATGAAGATAAAGAATATATAATAGTTATTTGATAATTTTGAACATAAGCATGCGTACCTGAATGTGATGTGAGAAAAAGGCTCTGCGTTGAGAAGTTGTCTTTGGGACAAGCATGATTGAGATCACGAAATGTTGAAATAATGTAACTGCAAAGAGTATTCTTATTGTTATTGTTATTTTATTCACAGGATTAATCCCCATTGTGGATTAATCATGTCGGTAATTGTATTAGGATCAAATCCCCTTTTGCGGATTGGTCAATAGACAATTATAATAGGTAGAATAAGAAGTCAGCCCCAACAGTTAATTAAGAGACCCAAAAATATAAAAAAGGTGGGTTTACCCACCCAGATTGATAAGTCGGCCTTGCCAGTGAAGAGACACTTCACACTTTCCATAACTTGTATAAATACAGGAGGCTAGCACCTCATTTGATCACAACTCACTTGCTCAGTTTGTGAGACAAACACTGATCTATTACCGGAAAAGGAGAGAGAGGGAGAAGAGTGGCGCATCTCTTGGAGAGGACTTTTTGTATTGGTTTGAGTTATCTCTTGACATTGAATTGGCAATTTATGATAACGAAGTTTTTGCTGGGTTTTCTTCCCCTAGAGGGTTTCCCAGGATAAAGGTTGTGTCTCTTGTGAATGTGTATTTCTCAGTGATCTTGTTCTTATGTTGCTCTTATCTATTGAAATGCAAAGAACTATAATAATGGCATAAACATTAACATGGTATCAGAGTCAACCTGAAGGAAGCATATTTCTCAAGAGGAAAAACGTCACTGTTACCGCACCCAAAAATTAGGGTTTTGCAAAAGTGAATCTTTTCAGCCCTAAAGCCACCTAGAAAGTTGCGCCCTCCCCCAAGGATCATTTTGGCCCTTAGAGCGCACCTTTTCAGTGGCTAGATATCCCGGAAAGTGAAACCCTAGTTTCACAAAGTACCAGAAAACCAGAGTACCAGAAATACCATAAAACCAAAAGCACCAGTCTATAAATTCACAGATCAAGTTTGAGGGGGTAAAAGTTGGATTTTCAAAATTCCGACTGCACCATCTAACTCGCCTCAGCTCAGCGCATCTATCCCCTGGATCAGAATTTAAAAATTCGAAGTTTGAAAAATTAGGGTTTTATCATAAAACCCTAAGTTGCAGTTGCAGTTGCAGTTGCAACCGTAGAACCAGTTGCAATCACCCTTGAAGTTTTTCGTAATGATTACCGCTGCTACCAGATGGAGCCACTACCTGCAAATGCTATCCGAGGTATGTACTTACATATGTTTAATGGTTAAACCCTAAANATAAACATTAACATGGTATCAGAGCCAACCTGAAGGAAGCATATTTCTCAAGAGGAAAAACGTCACTGTTACCGTACCCAAAAATTAGGGTTTTGCAAAAGTGAATCTTTTCAGCCCTAAAGCCACCTAGAACGTTGAGCCCTCCCCCAAGGATCATTTTGGCACTTAGAGCGCACCTTTTCAGTGGCTATATATCCCGGAGAGTGAAACCCTAGTTTCACAAAGTACCAGAAAACCAGAAAACCAGAGTACCAGAAGTACCAGAAAACCAGAAGCACCAATCCAGAAATTCACAGATCAAGTTTGAGGGGGTAAAAGTTGGATTTTTGAAATTCTGACTGCACCAGCTAACTCGCCTCAGCTCAGCGCATCTATCCCCTCGATCAGAATTTAAAAATTTGAAGTTTGAAAAATTAGGGTTTTATCACAAAACCCTAAGTTGCAGTCTCAGAACCAGCTGCAGTTGCAGTACTAGTTGCAGTTGCATCCGTAGAACCAGTTGTAATCACCCTTGAAGTTTTTCGTAATGATTACCGCTGCTACCAGATGGAGCCACTACCTGCAAATGCTATCCGAGGTATGTACTCACATATGTTTAATGGTTAAGCCCTAAAGAGTATTTGCAGGAGAAGGGATCTCTTGCCATAGATCCAGAAGGATCTCAAGATCCAACACATTCATAGGAATGATGTAACCCAGGTGTGATTATTCTAATATGCATCTATTTGTTATGAAATTATCTTGATCAGTGTTGCATGTTGAAGCTATGATCAAACTATTAGAAGAATTAAAAGTTGATCATACAAATTATCCTCTAACCTAACCTTCTGTCAAGATAGCGCATTGTCTTAGTACAACAGACAGGTTGAAGAAAGCACTCGTCACTTGAGTGAAGAAGACCTGAAAGAAAAAGAAATCACTCACTCTTGAGGACAAGGCTCCAGGTTTGATTAATCAAGATTCAAAGGTACACATGACAAGCTGATGACTTTAGTTGAGATAGAAATCATCGTAAAGTATTATACTTGAT
>JZKD02S0785524.1:0-14648 GCA_000966675.3 Picea glauca | reverse complement strand
CCCAAGAAACAAAGGTTGATAATATAGAAAATATTAATCTAAGGAACAAGATTAAAGAGTTAGAAGAAAAAATAAACAACAATTTGCCCTTGATAGAGTTACACAATGATTGTGATGAAAGAGACTTGAACCTCATAATTTTTGGTATAGAAGAGAAGAAAGACGAGGACACACTAACAATAGTCAAAGAAGAACTAAAACATAAATTACAAATTGAAACAACTTGTCTCTTAGAAGAAAAGAGGCTCGACAAAATAATTGAGTATAAAAATAGTTTTATTTGTGTGCTCTAATATTTATAAATGAAGACCTCATTCAATAAGAGCAATTTGAATTAAGGAAAGAAGTTCAAATGGGAAATAATTAGGAACAAAAAATCTTTTATTATGGATAGAAAACAAAAAGATAATAATAGGAATTTGGAACACTCCAAATCCACCTCTAGAAATGTCCTGGCTTTCCATGGGGAAAAGGGTGTATATTAAGTTCAGTCCTGAGTAAAATTGATAATATATTTGTAGTTGAAACTTGGGAGCATGAAGAATATAAGGTCCCTAACATAGAAGAATTTGGCTTGTGGACAATATGTAGCAAGATCTATTACCATAGAGGGAATGGAGGAATAGCTTGTTACATAAAAAATAACATTTTTCCTCAGATTAAGTTTCACAAGGAAAACCCTTATGGTCATTTCATACACTAATGTTGAAAATATTTATATATCAATTTTGTATTTCATGCCTATTAATTCTAGTTTTTATAAGAAAAACAATCTAGAAAAAATTTGTCCTTGCAATGAATTAGAACAAGATATTTACAGTCTGAGAAATGAATGCAACATCCTCTTTCTAGGAGAGTTTAATGCTAGAACAACAATTAATCAAGATATTGTTTTAAGTAATGATTCCAACCCTAATACTCTATGGCTAGATGAGGACCTTGTTTTAGATGATAGATACAAAAGAAACTCTGAAGACTTGGTCGAGAATTCTTTTGGTACCAAGTTAATTAATATTTGTATTTCTCAACATCTAATAATTTGCAATGGTCTAATGTGTTGAGCATATGTTGTCATTGATATCAACGACCGACTGAAGTGTGACAGTGAGATGGTGTGATAGTGGAAAGTGTGATAGTGTGACATTGGATAGTGTGATAGTGTGACAGTGCGACAATGTGACAATGCGACAATGTGATAGTAGGCAATGCGATAGTGTGACAGTGGGACAATGTGGTCGTGTGATAGTGTGACAATGGATAGTGAAATAGTGTGACAATGTGACAGTGGATAGTGCAACAATGCGACAATGCGACAGTGGATAGTGGGACAGTGCGACAATAGACAGAGCGATGGTGAGACAATGTGAAAGTGTGACAGTGCGACAATGAGTAGTATGGAACTGAGCAATATGGAACTGAGAAATATGGAACTAATTAGTATGGAACTGAGAAATATGGATTGAGCAGTATCAACTACGCGGTATGAACTGTGTGGTATGAACGGTGACATAATGCAATGTGACGGAATGGACTATGATGTAAATTTATTTGTTTTATTTTTTCCATTTGATTTAGTCAAAGAATGTTCAATACCATAATTTTTTCCACAATGTAACCGTCATATATCCACATGCTTTATTTAGATGAACTTTAATTCAGAGGATATTTATTTGGCCAAAGGTTGTCTACATTATAACCGCCATACTTTATTTAGACAAATTATAACTAACAGGACTTTGATATGATCAAAGTTTGTCCATGTTGTAACTGTCACACGTCCACATACAAGAAGGTGGATTTGGACAAAATGTTATAAGTATGGATATGCTCTGATTGTGTAGTGCGTGGAAGTGAAGGGAAGAATAAAACAACAATTCTTCATAGGAATAGAAATACAAATTCACAAGTCTGCATTGAAAGGTTTTTTATTTATTTATTATTATCTAAAATTAGGGTGGAAGGGTGGTGTTAGGGTGAGATGTAGCTCACTGAGGATTGAAGTCTTCATAATTTGTATCAAATTGGTTCCTATGAGGATTGGAGTCCTCATCATTTTGTAACAGGTTGGTTCCTAAGAGGATTTTTGTCCTCATTATCTGCAACAAGTTGGTGCCTGTTGCGGTGAAGTGTAAGTTGGTGCTTGCATAATAAAATAAAGAAATAAGTTTTGTGGTTTTCTCCCGCATTGGGTTTCCACATAAAATCCTGGTGTACTATGGTCACTATGATGTATTTCATTTATGCTTGTCATTAAGTGTGTTGGTTTAATCTTTGTTTTTTAATAAGTGTGCATGATGTTTTTATTTCTTCTTGTTCTTATCATTAAGTGCACACTATTGATAACTTAAATGGTTGGAAGAAAAGAAAAATACAGAAATTTAATACAATATTGAGTCACCCCCCCCTCTTAGTATTGTTGTGAGTTTCAAAAATTGGTATCAGATCCAGGTTCCTTCAGTAACAATTAACATTTGGAAGGAAGATCACAGAGAGAATATGGCAAGTCAAGATGTTTTTCTTTCTTCAACCAGACCTCCTCTATTCAATGGAAAAAAAAAAATTCATTTTGGAAAATCAAAATGAATACCTACTTGATGTCTCTTGGTATGGAAATATGACATATCGTAGTAGATATGGTTATAAAATTCCAACAATTCTTTCAACTAATGAAGCTGGTAAGAAAAATTACTACAAAAATGTTGGAGCTATGAATGCCATCCAAGGTGGACTTCCAGAAACAATTTTTTTTTGAAGTGATGCAATTGGAATCCGCAAAGGAAATATGGGAGAAAATGGTCAACAATTATGAAGGTGATGAGAAATTAAAATTGGCCAAACTTTAAGCCCTCAGAATGTAATTTGAAAGTCTAAGGATGAGTGAAGATAAGAATGTTACAAGTTTCTTTCTCAGAGCAGTTGAAATTGTAAACACCATGAAAGGGTTGAGTGAAAAGATTGAAAAATTTGTGGTAGTTCATAAAGTTTTAAGATCTATTCCCTCAAGATTTGATTCAAAAGTATTTACTATATAAGAAATGCATGAACTAGATAAACTGACTATGGATATGCTACATGGAATACTGATTGCCTATGAGATGAGGACTAAAACATATCATCCATATCTAAAGGATGGATTTTTCAAAGCATCATTCAAATAATCATCATCTAAAGACCATGATTCATCATAACACTTCTTAGATGAAGAAAAAGATAACTTTGTAAGAAAATTAAAGAGAGACTCCAGGAAATATAAAGGTATGTTACCATTTGAATGTTTTCATTGTGGTAAAGTTGGTCATTTTGTTTCTAAGTGTCTCATCAAAAGAAATAACATCAATGAAAAGGAAAGAAAATGCAAGGATAAACCTAGTGATTTTAAAAGAAAAAGTTTTTATTCAAAGGAGGATAGCAACAAATCTGAAGAAGAAGAAGATGAGCCTAATATAATTCAGGATGAAAAACTTCTCATGGCTTTGGAGCAACACAAATATGATCAAACATACACAAAATAGTGTGAAGGTGTAGTAGACATGGAAGGGGAACTCATTAGTTCTCCAGAGAAAATTTCTCGACTTGAGAAAAAAAACGGAATAAGAAAAACATCGTTGCAGGTCTACAAAGAAAAAGACAATGAGGTTAGTGAAGAAATAATCATCTTAAATATCTATCTGGAAGATGCCAAAAGAAAAGAATAAGTATTGATAAATTAGATAAAAGAAAAGGAGAATATCTGCAACAAACTAGAATCTGAAATAGTTGTCTTAAGAAAAGATTTAGAGAAATCCAAGACTCAAATAAAATTCGTAAATGGATCTGAAACTCTAGATAACATCCTGAGAAATCAAAGGTCACCAGATGACAAGACAAGGCTGGAATATAAACAAAGTGTAAAAATTGTCAAAGGTGAATCAAACACCAACAAGTCAACTAGTGAAAGGCTACAAGTTATGAAAATGATCTCAAAGGAAACAACAGTCAATCGAACAATGAAAAATAATAAAAGAAGATGCAGTATGAACTAAATCATCCCTATTTTGAAGCAAGGAAGAAACATGAGTCTAAATATTATCATATTGGCAGACAAATATCGATTTCCACAAGTAAGTTTTTTATTCCAAGGCATCCAAATTTCTTTTATGGATANTCACAAGGAAAACCCTTATGGTCATTTCATACACTAATGTTGAAAATATTTATATATCAATTTTGTATTTCATGCCTATTAATTCTAGTTTTTATAAGAAAAACAATCTAGAAAATAATTGTCCTTGCAATGAATTAGAACAAGATATTTACAGTCTGAGAAATGAATGCAACATCCTCTTTCTAGGAGAGTTTAATGCTAGAACAACAATTAATCAAGATATTGTTTTAAGTAATGATTCCAACCCTAATCCTCTATGGCTAGATGAGGACCTTGTTTTAGATAATAGATACAAAAGAAACTCTGAAGACTTGGTCGAGAATTCTTTTGGTACCAAGTTAATTAATATTTGTATTTCTCAACATCTAATAATTTGCAATGGTCTAATGTGTTGAGCATATGTTGTCATTGATATCAACGACCGACTGAAGTGTGACAGTGCGATCGTGTGATAGTGGAAAGTGTGATAGTGTGACAGTGCGACAATGTGACAATGCGACAATGTGATAGTGGACAATGCGATAGTGTGACAGTGGGACAATGTGGTCATGTGATAGTGTGACAATGGATAGTGAAATAGTGTGACAGTGTGACAGTGGATAGTGCAACAGTGCGACAATGCGACAGTGGATAGTGGGACAGTGGGACAGTGTGACAATAGACAGAGCGATGGTGAGACAATGTGAAAGTGTGACAGTGCGACAATGAGCAGTATGGAACTGAGAAATATGGAACTGGAAAATATGGAACTAAGTAGTATGGAACTGAGAAATATGGATTGAGCAGTATCAACTACGCCGTATGAACTGTGTGGTATGAACAGTGACATAATGTAATGTGATGGAATGGACTATGATGTAAATTTATTCATTTTATTTTTTCCATTNTTTGGTACCAAGTTAATTAATATTTGTATTTCTCAACATCTAATAATTTGCAATGGTCTAATGTGTTGAGCATATGTTGTCATTGATATCAACGACCGACTGAAGTGTGACAGTGAGATGGTGTGATAGTGGAAAGTGTGATAGTGTGACATTGGATAGTGTGATAGTGTGACAGTGCGACAATGTGACAATGCGACAATGTGATAGTAGGCAATGCGATAGTGTGACAGTGGGACAATGTGGTCGTGTGATAGTGTGACAATGGATAGTGAAATAGTGTGACAATGTGACAGTGGATAGTGCAACAATGCGACAATGCGACAGTGGATAGTGGGACAGTGCGACAATAGACAGAGCGATGGTGAGACAATGTGAAAGTGTGACAGTGCGACAATGAGTAGTATGGAACTGAGCAATATGGAACTGAGAAATATGGAACTAATTAGTATGGAACTGAGAAATATGGATTGAGCAGTATCAACTACGCGGTATGAACTGTGTGGTATGAACGGTGACATAATGCAATGTGACGGAATGGACTATGATGTAAATTTATTTGTTTTATTTTTTCCATTTGATTTAGTCAAAGAATGTTCAATACCATAATTTTTTCCACAATGTAACCGTCATATATCCACATGCTTTATTTAGATGAACTTTAATTCAGAGGATATTTATTTGGCCAAAGGTTGTCTACATTATAACCGCCATACTTTATTTAGACAAATTATAACTAACAGGACTTTGATATGATCAAAGTTTGTCCATGTTGTAACTGTCACACGTCCACATACAAGAAGGTGGATTTGGACAAAATGTTATAAGTATGGATATGCTCTGATTGTGTAGTGCGTGGAAGTGAAGGGAAGAATAAAACAACAATTCTTCATAGGAATAGAAATACAAATTCACAAGTCTGCATTGAAAGGTTTTTTATTTATTTATTATTATCTAAAATTAGGGTGGAAGGGTGGTGTTAGGGTGAGATGTAGCTCACTGAGGATTGAAGTCTTCATAATTTGTATCAAATTGGTTCCTATGAGGATTGGAGTCCTCATCATTTTGTAACAGGTTGGTTCCTAAGAGGATTTTTGTCCTCATTATCTGCAACAAGTTGGTGCCTGTTGCGGTGAAGTGTAAGTTGGTGCTTGCATAATAAAATAAAGAAATAAGTTTTGTGGTTTTCTCCCGCATTGGGTTTCCACATAAAATCCTGGTGTACTATGGTCACTATGATGTATTTCATTTATGCTTGTCATTAAGTGTGTTGGTTTAATCTTTGTTTTTTAATAAGTGTGCATGATGTTTTTATTTCTTCTTGTTCTTATCATTAAGTGCACACTATTGATAACTTAAATGGTTGGAAGAAAAGAAAAATACAGAAATTTAATACAATATTGAGTCACCCCCCCCTCTTAGTATTGTTGTGAGTTTCAAAAATTGGTATCAGATCCAGGTTCCTTCAGTAACAATTAACATTTGGAAGGAAGATCACAGAGAGAATATGGCAAGTCAAGATGTTTTTCTTTCTTCAACCAGACCTCCTCTATTCAATGGAAAAAAAAAAATTCATTTTGGAAAATCAAAATGAATACCTACTTGATGTCTCTTGGTATGGAAATATGACATATCGTAGTAGATATGGTTATAAAATTCCAACAATTCTTTCAACTAATGAAGCTGGTAAGAAAAATTACTACAAAAATGTTGGAGCTATGAATGCCATCCAAGGTGGACTTCCAGAAACAATTTTTTTTTGAAGTGATGCAATTGGAATCCGCAAAGGAAATATGGGAGAAAATGGTCAACAATTATGAAGGTGATGAGAAATTAAAATTGGCCAAACTTTAAGCCCTCAGAATGTAATTTGAAAGTCTAAGGATGAGTGAAGATAAGAATGTTACAAGTTTCTTTCTCAGAGCAGTTGAAATTGTAAACACCATGAAAGGGTTGAGTGAAAAGATTGAAAAATTTGTGGTAGTTCATAAAGTTTTAAGATCTATTCCCTCAAGATTTGATTCAAAAGTATTTACTATATAAGAAATGCATGAACTAGATAAACTGACTATGGATATGCTACATGGAATACTGATTGCCTATGAGATGAGGACTAAAACATATCATCCATATCTAAAGGATGGATTTTTCAAAGCATCATTCAAATAATCATCATCTAAAGACCATGATTCATCATAACACTTCTTAGATGAAGAAAAAGATAACTTTGTAAGAAAATTAAAGAGAGACTCCAGGAAATATAAAGGTATGTTACCATTTGAATGTTTTCATTGTGGTAAAGTTGGTCATTTTGTTTCTAAGTGTCTCATCAAAAGAAATAACATCAATGAAAAGGAAAGAAAATGCAAGGATAAACCTAGTGATTTTAAAAGAAAAAGTTTTTATTCAAAGGAGGATAGCAACAAATCTGAAGAAGAAGAAGATGAGCCTAATATAATTCAGGATGAAAAACTTCTCATGGCTTTGGAGCAACACAAATATGATCAAACATACACAAAATAGTGTGAAGGTGTAGTAGACATGGAAGGGGAACTCATTAGTTCTCCAGAGAAAATTTCTCGACTTGAGAAAAAAAACGGAATAAGAAAAACATCGTTGCAGGTCTACAAAGAAAAAGACAATGAGGTTAGTGAAGAAATAATCATCTTAAATATCTATCTGGAAGATGCCAAAAGAAAAGAATAAGTATTGATAAATTAGATAAAAGAAAAGGAGAATATCTGCAACAAACTAGAATCTGAAATAGTTGTCTTAAGAAAAGATTTAGAGAAATCCAAGACTCAAATAAAATTCGTAAATGGATCTGAAACTCTAGATAACATCCTGAGAAATCAAAGGTCACCAGATGACAAGACAAGGCTGGAATATAAACAAAGTGTAAAAATTGTCAAAGGTGAATCAAACACCAACAAGTCAACTAGTGAAAGGCTACAAGTTATGAAAATGATCTCAAAGGAAACAACAGTCAATCGAACAATGAAAAATAATAAAAGAAGATGCAGTATGAACTAAATCATCCCTATTTTGAAGCAAGGAAGAAACATGAGTCTAAATATTATCATATTGGCAGACAAATATCGATTTCCACAAGTAAGTTTTTTATTCCAAGGCATCCAAATTTCTTTTATGGATACTGTTTCTCTTGTGGAAATTTTGGACATAAATTTGTAAGTTGTATACTTTTTATATATAATAAAAATGTAAGAACAAGATTAAACAAATCTCAAAAGGCTATGGTTCAAAATTCTCTCTCCTTTACTGAATGACATTGAGTTCCACATATGCAATAATTTTGGACACAAAGCAAGTGAAGGCATAAGCAAGTTGTTGCATATCTTTAAGCAAGACACAAAATAAGACTTTACCAAGGTTTGGAGGAAGAAAAATAAAAATGAAGAAAATTGTGTACTAGATCCATATACCAACAATCAAGAAAATAAATGGTACATTGAAAGTGGATGCTCCAAGCACATGACAGGAGATAAAAGTAAGCTCGAATTCTTAACTGAAGTAAAAGGTGGTAATGTCACTTTTGGAAACAATGCTCCAACTAGAATTAGAGGAAACTGAACAATTTTTTTAGATGAAGATAAAGAAATGAAAGACCAAAGCATAGAATGTGTTATATGTTGATGGTCTAAAACATAGCTTATTGAGTGTAAGTCAAATGTGTGACCAAGGAAACAATGTTCTTTTTCATTCAAGAGGTTGCAAGGTAATGGATGCAAATACATGGAAGATTGTTGTAAAGACAACCAAAACTTCAGGAAATTGTATCTTTTAGAAGAAGGCAAAGAAAAATGATGCATTGGTAAAAATGATGAAAGTTAGATTTTTCACAAAAGACTAGGTGATCTCAGTTTTGATCAACTTATTAAGCTCAGAAGAAAATATGTTGTAAGAGATATTCATAAAATATTCAACCCTGAGAATACTATCTGGAAGTCATGTCAATTTGGAAAACAATCAAGAGTTCAATTCAAGGCAAGAGAAAACTCCACCAATAAACCTCTTAAGTTGATTCACACAGATCTTTGTGTCCCTACTAGTACACAATCCTCTAGAGGTGAAATATATTTCATTTTGTTAATTGATGACTATACCAGGATGGATTGGGTGGGATTGTTGAGGAATAACTTTGAAGCTTTTGAAAAATTTAAAATCTTCAAGGTGCATATAGAAAATTAAATGGACTTAAAAATCAAATGCCTAAGGTTAGACAGAGGAGGATAATTCACATCTAATAAATTCAATAGTTTCTGTGAAAAACATGGGATCAAGATAAAGTTTTCTATTTCCAGAACCCCTCAGTAGAATGGATTAGTGGAAAGGATGAACATAACAGTTCAAGAAATGGCAAGAGCGGCCCATGCTTGATGAATTAGAAGTACCCAAAACCTTTTGGGGAGAAGTTGTTCAAGATACTCTCAACATTCTCAATAAAGCACACATAAGAGTAAACAATGATAAAACACCCTATGAGTTGTGGCATGACAGACCAACATCTATAAAGCACTTCAAACTCTTTGGAAGTAAATGATACATTAAAACAAATGAAGATAACTTAGGAAAGTTTGATTCCAGAGAAGATGAAGGTATCATGTTGGGATACTCCTCCAGAAGTAAAGAATACAAATGCTACAACAAAAGGATCTACATGATAGTTGAGAGTATAGATGTAAAGGTAAATGAAGGACTATTTCAGTTAGTAAGAATCTAGTATCATGTTGACTCGGATGAAGAACCAGTGAAAAATGAACCACAAAATGACAACAAAAATGGGAATCAGGGAGCAAAGGATTAAGAAGAATGGGAAACAATGGAAACATCACAACCAAAGACTCCATCAAGGTATGTTCAAAAAAATCATCCAAAAAGTCAAATTCTTGGAAATAAGGAGACATGTGTACAAACTAGAAGAAAACTTTGCACTGTTGTCCATGATTGAACCCCAATTTTTTTTGCAATTAAGCTAGGATGACCATTGAATCAAATCCATGAATGAAGAACTAGACCAAATAGAGAAAAATCAGGCAGGGGATCGTGTTCTAAGACCAAAAGAAAAGAATGTAATTGGAACTAAATTGGTATACAGAAACAAGTTGAATGAAGATGGACATAAAATTAGAAACAAGGCCAGATTGGTATGAAAAGGGTATGCTCAATTTGAAGGAGTGGAATTTGAAGAAACGTTTTCCTTTGTTGCAAGAATTGAAGCCATCGAGATGTTTTTGGCTTTTTCCTACTACATAAATTTCAAAGTTTATCGGATGGACGTAAAATAAACATTTCTAAATGGTGACCTTGAGGAAGAAGTTTATGTGGAGAAACCAGAAAGATTTTTTATAACTAACAAAAAGGATTATGTCCGTCGATTAAAGAAATCTATGTATGGGATAAAACATGCTCCAAGAGCTTGGCATTACATATTAGACATGTATTTGCACAAGCAAAGTTTCAAAACTTTGCACTTATAGAAGAAAACTTTGCACTGTTGTCCATGATTGAACCCCAAAATTTTTTACAAGCAAGCCAGGATGACCATTGGATCAAATCCATGAATGAAGAACTAGCGCAAATAGAGAAAAATCAGACATGGGATCTTGTTCAAAGACCAAAAGACAAGAATGTAATTGGAACTAAATGAGCATACATAAACAAGTTGAATGAAGATGGACAGATGGTTAGAAACAAGGCTATATTGGTATGAAAAGGGTATGCTAAAGTTGAAGGAGTGGACTTTGAAGAATCTTTTTCCCTGTTGCAAGAATTGAAGCCACCTGAGGATGTTTTTGGCTTTTGCATGCTACAAAAATTTCAAAATTTATTGGATGCACGTCTGATTCAGATTATTTTCGGCAAAAAATGAGAGAGAAGATATAATAAATAAATGTGCAAATATATATTGGATATCCAATAATATAAACAAAGATATAACAAATATATAACAATAAGCACAGATATATAGTAATACATAATTTCTATTAATGAGTGAAATGTACATAACTATAAAATACAGAGTGAATGAACTCGCTAGAATGGTGGAAGATTATCTCTGAGAAGAGATTTGACTACTACACTCATTCACACGAATATTATTACAATGAGGCTCTAAAGTCCTTTTTAACATAAAGAAAATCCAAAACCCTAACCTCAGAAGATGAAAAACCAACAATTTTGTGGACCCTATTTTGGGTAGTTTGGTGTATCAACTTCCCGGAGGTGTAACTTTGGCATACCATAAAGGTATCGTCAAGTAAATTCATTTTGGGGGTTCAATTAGAGCCTTCAACTATCATTGAGGTGATCGGTCCCAAAAATCCTTCATTTAGGCCCTCAAAATGGCCCTGGAGGTTTAGGAACCGAAAAAACTGCTAAAAATAGTAAATTTCCATAAGACTGTTTTGAGCCAGTTGGAATAAGTGGGTGGCCACCGATATCCACCTGGATCAATGTAAAATCAACATTTTTAAATGGATGCCTTGAGGAATAAGTTTATGTGGAACAACTAGAAGGATTTTTGCTAATTGACAAAAAAGATTATGTCTGTTGATCAAAGAAAGCTCAGTATGGGCTAAAACAGGATCCAAGAGCTTGGTACTACAGATTAGACAAGTATTTGCACCAACAAGGTTTCAAAAAGGGAGCTACTGATAGTAATGTATACATCAAGTTTGAAGGTAATGATCTGTTAATTCTTGTGGTATATGTAGATGATATTATTTTTGGTAGTAATATTGAGCTGATGAGTAAGAAGTTTGCAACTGTAATGCAACAAGAGTTTGAGATGTCCATTTTAGGAGAAATCACTTTATTTCTTGGCTTACAAATTCATCAATTTGAAAAAAGAATTTTTATTTCCCAAAATAAATATCTCAAGGAAATTTTGAAGAAGTTTGGAATGGAAAACTGCGCACCAGTGAGCACTCCTATGAGTACCAGTTGCAAACTCAGTAAGGACGATGATGCTTCATAGGTAGATCAAACCATGTATAGATCCATGATATGCAGTCTACTTTATCTCATAGCTTCAAGACTTGACATCATGCAAGTTGTTGGTTTGGTAGGCAGGTTTCAGTCAAATCCCAAGGAAATTCATGTTCTTGCAGTCAAAAAAATATTTAGGTATTTGCAAGGCACTAGTGATTATGCATTGTGGTATCCAAAAACCATAAACCTTGTTCTTAGATATTATATAGATGCATATTGGGAAGGAATTATTGATGATAGAAAAATCACCAGTGGAGGTACATTTTTTCTTGGCAGTTGTTTAGTATCTTGGCTCAGCAACAAAAAAACTTCTATTTCCCTCTCTGCAGCTAAAGCATAGTATATAGCTGCAACATTCTATTGTACACAAGTGTTATGGATACAAACCAATCTTAAGGATATTCAAGTTCCCTGTGATCAACCTTTTTCTATCATGTGCGACAACTCATGTGCTACCAATCTCTCCAAAAATCTTGTTCAACACTCTAAAACTAAGCATATCCCCATAAAGTATCACTTTCTCAGAGAAAGGGTGCAAGATTGGGTGGTTAAATTAGAATATGTTCCTTCAAAAGATCATATTGCATATATATTTACCAAGCCATTACCTAGGGAATCTTTTGAGTATTTTAGAGAGAAGTTGGGAGTCCTTCCCACTCTGCATTTAAATATATAAATAGTCACTAAAGGTTTGAGGATACCCAACATCAGGAGGGACACTCTCGAGATGTGCACAATCAGTAGGGAAGTTCCCTTTGTGATTGATGTCAAAGGGAGAGAAAATAGAGTTGTGACAAAGAGGAGCATATAGCAAGGGGGAGTAAATTCCAAAGGAAAACACTAATAGGGGGAGAAGCTCAACAATAGAGTTTCCATCAATGACAAAGGCATAGTTTGTTGAGAATTTGTTTTCATTGATGTCAATGGCGGAATGAAGTGTGACAGTGTAGCCATGTGACAAAAAATAGTGAATAGTGCAATAGTGTGGCAGTGTGACAATGTGATCGTGTGACAGTGAATAGTGCGATAGTGTGAAAGTGGAAAATGGATAGTGTGACAGTGTGACAATGTGACAATGTGATAGTGAGATAGTGTGCCAGTGGATAGTGAGACAGTGCAACAGTGTGACTGTGGATAGTGTGACAGTGTGAAAGTGTCATAGTGGTCAGAGTGATGGTGTGACAATGCGACAGTGTGAAAGCATGACGATATGACAATGCGACTATGTGACAATGAGCAGTATGGACTGAGAAGTATGGAAGTTAGCAGTATGGAAGTTAGCAGTATGGAACTGAGCAGTAAGGACTGAGCAGTATGAAACTGAATAGTATGGAACTGAGTAGTATGGAATGGAGCAGTATGAACTACGCAGAATGGACTACGACAAAATGGAATGTGACAAAATGGACTATGATGAAAATTTATCCGTTTGATGTTGTCCATTTGATTTAGTCAAAGAATGTTAAATAACATAATTTTTTCCAAAATGTAATCGTCATATGTCCACATGCTTTATTTAGACAAAATTGTAATTGACAAGATCTTAATTTGGTCAAAGGTTGTCCACAATATAACCACAATACTTTATTTAGACAAATTATAACTAACAGGGCTTTATATGATCAAATTTTGTCCAAATTGTAACTGTCACACGTCCACATACATGAAGGTGGACTCGGAAGATTTTTTATAAGTATGGATATGCTCTGAATGTGTAGTGCGCAGAAGTGAAGGGAAGAACAAAACTGCAATTGTTCAGAGTAATAGAAATACAAATTCCCAAGTCTGCATTGAAAGGTTTATTTTTTTTGAAATTAGGGTGGAAGGGTGGTGCTAGGGTGAGTTGTATCTCACTAAGTATTGGAGTCCTCATCATTTGTATCATGTTGGTGCCTGAGAGGATTGGAGTCCTCATCATATTGTAACAAGTTGGTGCCTGAGAGGATTTGTTTCCTCATTATCTGCGGTAACTGGGTGCTTGTTGAGTTGAAGTATAAGTTGGTGATTATATAATAACATAAAGAAATAAGATTTGTGGTTTTCTCCCGCATTGGATTTCCACATAAAATCATGGTGTATTATGTTCAATGTGATGTATTTCATTTCTTCTTGTCATTACGTGTGTTGATTTAATTTATGTTTGTCATTAACTGTGCGTGTTGTTTTGATTTATGTTAGTTCTTGTCATTATGTGTGCACCACTGATAACTCAAATGGTTGGAAGAAAAGAAAAATACAGAAATTTAATACAACACTGATTCACCCCCCCACCCCCTCTTAGTATTGTTGTGAGTTTCAACATAATGATGTCTCCAAAATTCGATTGGACGACTTGTATCCATGGGCTTGGTATAAGTAGATAAGATATGCGATAACTAAATCCCCATATACAACCAAAAATATTTTTTGACTTATTAAATGACCATGATCTTGAATTTGATCATATACCCTTAACCCTAACTCTAAAATTTTCATGTGCAAAAGCCCCATTGAAGAGAATTATGATAACCAAAATCACTTTATTTTTGACAAAAATAAAGCTCATCATTTTTTGAAGGATTTAAATAATGAATTAAATCTCCAACCAAATAAGAACATATTGAATATCT